>JAACNH010000585.1:0-51806 GCA_019447015.1 Hymenochirus boettgeri | reverse complement strand
CTATACTATACTAACAGTTAGACAGGAAATGAGGATATTGCTAGATGGGTTGGATTGGATGGACGTATGCCTTTATTCAACCTCAAATACTATACTAAATTGGCATGTTTGATTATTTCTCCATTACACATAATAATCTATTGCTGGCAGAATCGTATTATTAGATAGGAAGACTCTGTTCTGATGGACCAGCCAGGGGGGATGATCAGGATCTAGACATGTTTGTCTTCAAGGTTAGCAATAAATTGTCTGTTTGGTTGGAAAGAAACTATACGTCCTAGGAAACAGGCACAGTCTTCATTTATATTAAAACCTGGATATGTTTCCATAGACTTCCTCCTTCTTTTAAAAAATATAAAGTTATTAGAAATGACTTGGAAGCAATGACAAGTCTCCTGGTGGTATAATGTATATATGGAAAGAGTAATTAGGGGTTCATGATATATGATATATTCATTTGTAATTTGTGTGATGGGTTCCCTATCTCTATCTTACAGACTATCCTGAGATACAACATTCTGCCTTATAAAAATGACGCAACCTTTGCAATCAGAGTGGACAAGCAACCAGACAAATGTCCTCTAGATTCAACGAGAAGACTTCAGATCAACATCTCAGCTGAGTGAGCACTCCCGTCTTTTACCAGTTACTCTTGCTGATTGTTTTCATTTTTATTTAGTTCCTTAAAGGGTAAAACTGGTTACACAAGTAGCCACATCCATCCAGATCAGATCCAGCTTGAAGATTACTAGCCATGTGTGTAGGGAAAAATTGCCCAATTCTGCTTTAGTATAGGTAGCTGATTGTAATTAAACATGTGGTCTCCTGAACAATCCTTTCTATGCAGTTTGCTTAGGTGAACCCATCTTCAATGTCCCCTTAAAATGTACCGATGACCAGGACACATCCTTTTATTGCTCTCTGCTTCTGGTTTGCCTTTATAATTTTCATGCCACCAATGGCCTATAAATGGAGCTTCAGACCCACAAAGCATTGTTACATTGGATTCCCTAGCATGGTCTCCTTTGCAAAAAAGGGTAAGGTTAGTTGTGCACTCCATTAATTTCAAAGATAGATCATCACCTCTTTTTTTTTATTAATACTGGATTCTTTAACACTTCCTTCTATGCTATCCATGTAATGGTTGTACATATACACTGTGTGTTCCCTCTATAATGGATGTCCACCAATTACATGATCAACAGTAAGGCAGGGTTCATGGGTAGGGTATAAAGATTAAACCAGAAGAACTAATGTATCTCATCTGCCATTCTGCTGCCCATTGTGATAATCTATCTAGGTCAGCTTGCAGCACTTGCACATCATTGGAAGTTTCCAAAGCTCTGCATAGTTTAGTGTCATCAGCAAACACAGAGATCTTGCTCTCAATGCCCCCTTCTAAGTCATTTATAAACAGATTAAACAGAATTGGCCCCAGTACAGAACCCTGAGGCACTCCACTTAGAAATTTAGCCCAAAGAGATATAGCTCCATTTACCACCATTCTCTGTTTGCGATCCAATAACCAATTCCCTATCCATGTACAAATGTTTTCTTCTAGGCCAACAGTCCTCAGTTTATACATTAGTCGCCTATGTGACACAGTATCAAAAGCTTTCGCAAAATCCAAGTATACTACATCCACTGCTGTGCCTGAATCCAAATTCTTACTAAATTCTTGCCAATTAAATTTGTCTAGCACAATCTATTTCTCATAAATCCATGCTGACTACGACTAATAAGATGATCTCTGGAGACAAAGTCAAGGATATGATCCTGTAACAAAGTTTCCATCACCTTCCCTACCACTGATGTTAGGCTTACAGGTCTATAGTTTCCAGGCTGTGAACGACTACCTTTTTTTGAACATTGGTATTACATTGGCTTTTTCCCAATCCAGCGGCACATCCCCAGACCAAAGTGGTCTAGATAAATCTGGACTAAGCTCTCTTAAGATCTGAGTATGTATTTCATACAGTCCTGGGGCTTTATTGATATTGTCTAATTGTTTCGTACCATATCCTCCGTCAGCCAGAGTGAATAACCAGTGTTACTATGTAACTGTTAGACAGGCATTATGGGTAGGGTATATTATTATTATTATTTTTATTATTATTATTGATTTATATAGCGCCAACATCTTCGGTGGTGCTTTACAATTACATAGTCATACATTACATAACAGGGTAATACAGGTTATACAAAGTCTTACTTATTACATACACAGGTAATACATAATATAAGTACACAGAGTGATGAGTTACTTACAGCAGTACTGTGCTACAATAGGAGAGAGAGGACCCTGCTCTCAGTAGGAGAGAGGACCCTACAGACTAGAGGAAATGGGGTTGAGACATAAGGTGGTGGGAATCGGTAGGCTGTAAATAGATTGGCAGTGGAGTGTGAATGGCAGGTTAGACCAGGTTATACGGTTCCTAAAGGGGTGGGTTTTAAGGTTATGCTTGAAGGTGTTAAGGGATGGTGAGTGATGGGCAAACAGAGGAAGGGAGTTCCAGAGCAGAGGGGCAGCATGAGTAAAGTCCTGAATGCGGGCATGGGAAGAGGTGACCAGGGTGGATGAGAGGAAGGTATCGTTTGCGGAGCGGAGGTTGCGCCTGGGACGGTATTGCTGGATCAGCTCTGTGATATATGGAGGGGCAATGTTGGATAGTGCTTTATAGGATAAGGTAAGCAGTTTGAACTAGATCCTTTGCATGATGGGAAACCAGTGGAGGGATTGACAGAGAGGAGAGACATTAGAGAAACGAGAAGAGAAATGAATGAGCCGGGCAGCAGAGTTGAGAATGGATTGAAGCAATGCCAGGAGGTTGTTTGGTAAACCACACAGGAGTGTGTTGCAATAGTCAAGCCGGGATATGATTAGGGCATGGACTAGGATTTTTGTTGCTTCCTTCGACAGGAAGGGTCAAATGTGGGAGATGTTTTTGAGTTGGAGTCGACATGAGTTGGCAAGCAAATTGACATGAGGTTTGAAGGAAAGATTAGAATCTAGCGTTATTGCCAGGCAGAGGACATGAGGAGATGGGGATATGGTTGTGTTGTTAATATTAATAGTGAGACTGGGGAGGAGAACAGATCGTGAGGGTGGGAAAAGGGCAAGTTCAGTCTTGTCCATGTTTAGTCTGAAGAAGTGGGAGGACATGAAGGCAGAGATAGCACTAAGGCAGTCGGGGACCTGGGATGTCAGTGTAGGGAGATCCGGGGCAGAGATGTAAATTTGGGTATCGTCCGTATACAGGTGATATTGGAACCCAAATGAACTAATGAGTTGTCCAAGGCCATAGGTGTAGATGGAGAAAAGAAGAGGACCAAGTACTAGGTGGGACTAGATGAATGTATGTCTTTATACAACCTCCAATACTTTGTTACTATGTAACTGTTATACAGACATTATGGGTAGGGTATAAAGGTTGGACTAGATGAATGTATGTCTTTATATAACCTCCAATACTTTGTTACTATGTAACTGTTATACAGAAATTATGGGTAGGGTATAAAGGTTGGACTAGATGAATGTATGTCTTTATATAACCTCCAATACTATGTTACTATGTAACTGTTATACAGACATTATGGGTATGGTATAAAGGTTGGATTAGATGGACGTATGTCTTTATATAACCTCCAATACTATGTTACCATGTAACTGTTAGACAGGCATTATGGGTAGGGTATAAAGGTTGGACTAGATGGACATATGTCTTTATACAACCTCCAATACTATGTTACTTTGTAACAGTTATACAGACATTATGGGTAGGGTATAAAGGTTGGATTAGATGAATGTATGTCTTTATATAACCTCCAATACTATGTTACTATGTAACTGTTATACAGACATTATGGGTAGCGTATAAAGGTTGGACTAGATGAATGTATGTCTTTATATAACCTCCAATACTATGTTACTATGTAACTGTTATACAGACATTATGGGTAGGGTATAAAGTTGGACTAGATAGACGTATGTCTTTATACAACCTCCAATACTATGTTACTATGTAACTGTTATACAGACATTATGGGTAGGGTATAAAGGTTGGACTAGATGGATGTATGTCTTTATACAACCTCCAATACTATGTTACAATGTAACTGTTATACAGACATTATGGGTAGGGTATAAAGGTTGGATTAGATGGACGTATGTCTTTATATAACCTCCAATACTATGTTACTATGTAACTGTTAGACAGACATTATGGGTAGGGTATAAAGGTTGGACTAGATGGACGTATGTCTTTATACAACCTCCAATACTTTGTTACTATGTAACTGTTATACAGACATTATGGGTAGGGTAGAAAGGTTGGACTAGATGAATGTATATCTTCATATAACCTCCAATACTATGTTACTATGTAACTGTTATACAGACATTATGGGTAGGGTATAAAGGTTGGATTAGATGAATGTATGTCTTTATATAACCTCCAATACTATGTTACTATGTAACTGTTATACAGACATTATGGGTAGGGTATAAAGGTTGGACTAGATGGACATATGTCTTTCTATAACCTCCAATACTATGTTACTATGTAACTGTTATACAGACATTATGGGTAGGGTATAAAGTTGGACTAGATAGACGTATGTCTTTATACAACCTCCAATACTATGTTACTATGTAGCTGTTATACAGACATTATGGGTAGGGTATAAAGGTTGGACTAGATGAATGTATGTCTTTATACAACCTCCAATACTATGTTACTATGTAACTGTTATACAGACATTATGGGCAGGGAATAACAGTTAGATTGATGGACTTATGTTTTTATACAACTTCCAATACTAATTTACTATGTATGTATGAGACAAAAAGACTGATCTGTTTATACAGTTTTAGCAGATGCTAATTATTATTCTTCTGTTCTCCCAGATACACAGGTTCTCGGAACAAATCCAATATGGCGCTAATTGAGGTTAAGATGCTGTCTGGCTTTATACCCGTTAAGAGCTCGGTGGAAGTGGTAAGTAACAACAGGTTTCTAGAGATGGAGTAATAGACTATAGAGTCTGCTCAGTGTTTTGCAGTTGAATAACCCCTTTGGGACTCATCGTGCTTTAACATTTCCTTACAGTTAGAGAAAGAGAACATAATCCAGAGAAGCGACATCCAGATTGATATGGTGACGCTGTACCTGGATGAGGTCTGTCTATCTGGATGAGGTCTGTCTATCTGGATGAGGTCTGTCTATCATCCTAATGTCTCTTTCTTTTCATCTTTACTTTGTTTCCCTTCTAAGAAATTTTTCAATCAATGAGATTCTTCTTCAGGTTGCTATTCTGTCTTCTTTGGTGATGGATAATTACTAGTCATAAATTAATATAATTATTACGTCACTTTGTACATTTACTTCATGAACATTGTGTTCCTATTATTACATATGATGTAATATATCTTAGTATTTCCTCTGTATTCTGCTGCATTTCCATGTGTCAATACCCAACTGGCTTAGAACTAACACTCCCTCCCTCTCCCTTCTAGTTGGGACATGATACCATCTATATCTCCTTCCTGGTGGAACAGGAGATTGAGGTTAAGAACCTAAGGCCAGCCATTGTGAAGGTGTATGATTACTATGAGACAGGTAAGAATCTCCTTTGGGGACAATAACTTTTTGGGGCCTGTCTACCTCTCCAACCAAACAAAACATTTATTGAAAAAAGTACAATGTGTTTATGTAACAAACCGTTATTATAGAAATACCAATGGGCCAGTATCTACAAGTCTCTGGGCTCCTCAATAGTTTGGGGGGTTCCACAGTTGTTTGTGGTCTGTTGATATGTACAGCCATATTCAGTGTGTCTTAGACTGTAAGAGAGATCTAAACACTGTAAACGTTGCTTAGAAGCTTTGTTTTTGTTGCACTCGTCCTTCTCTAATCACCCAATATTAAAGGAAGTGTTGAGTGAAGGGAGATAGGACATGACTGTTATTTTATAACCCTGGGATATGATGGGCTGCATTGTCAAATGTTCCTTTCTAATCATAGATCACATTTTTATTGTGTATCAATCACTGTAACTGATCATTTGTAGAGATGGACTAGAACTTGAACCCGAATTCGAGCCGAACTATCCTAGTTCGAACGGACTCGGACTTCTCGAACTATCCTGGACCCGGATTTTCGATATTTTCTGGACTTTCGATAATTATCGAATGTTCGAGGTGTGCAAATATGCGAGTAAAATTATACCAATACGCGAGTAAAGATCGAATATCGAATCCGCGAGTAAAATGTCTATTATACCAATACGCGAGTAAATATCCAATATCGAATCCGCAAGTAAAATGTCTATTATACCAATACGCGAGTAAAGATCGAATATCGAATCCGCAAGTAAAATGTCTATTATACCAATACGCGATTAAATATCGAATCCACGAGTAAAATGTCTATTATACCAATACGCGAGTAAATATCGAATATCGAATCCGCAAGTAAAATGTCTATTATACCAATACGCGAGTAAATATCGAATATCGAATCCGCGAGTAAAATGTCTATTATACCAATACGCGAGTAAATATCGAATCCACGAGTAAAATGTTTATTATACCAATACGCGAGTAAATATCGAATATCGAATCCGCGAGTTAAATGTCTATTATACCAATACGCGAGTAAATATCGAATTATCGAATCCACGAGTAAAATGTCTATAATACCTATACGCGAGTAAATATCAAATTATCGATTCCGCGAGTAAAATGTCTATTATACCAATACGCGAGTAAATATCGAATTATAGAATCCACGAGTAAAATTTCTATTATACCAATACGCGAGTAAAGATCGAATAGCAAATCCGCTAGTAAAATGTCTATTATACCAATACGCGAGTAAATATTGAATATCGAATCCGCGAGTAAAATGTCTATTATACCAATACGCGAGTAAAGATCGAATATCGAATCCGCGAGTAAAATGTCTATTATACCAATACGCGAGTAAATATCGAATATCGAATCCGCGAGTAAAATGTCTATTATACCAATATGCGAGTAAATATCGAATTATCGAATCCGCGAGTAAAATGTCTATTATACCAATACGCGAGTAAATATCAAATTATCGATTCCGCGAGTAAAATGTCTATTATACCTATACGTGAGTAAATATCGAATTATCGAATCCACGAGTAAAATGTCTATTATACCAATACGCGAGTAAATATCAAATTATCGAATCCACAAGTAAAATGTCTATTATACCAATACGTGAATAAATATCGAATATCGAATCTGTGAGTAAAATGTCTATTATACCAATACGCGAGTAAATATCGAATTATCGAATCCGTGAGTAAAATGTCTATTATACCTATACGCGAGTAAATATCAAATTATCGAATCCACGAGTAAAATGTCTATTATACCTATACGCGAGTAAATATCAAATTATCGAATCCGCGAGTAAAATGTCTATTATACCTATACGTGAGTAAATATCGAATTATCGAATTCACAAGTAAAATGTCTATTATACCAATACGCGAGTAAATATCAAATTATCAAATCCGTGAGTAAAATGTCCATTATACCTATACATGAGTAAATATCGAATTATCGAATCCATGAGTAAAATGTCTATTATACCAATACGCAAGCAAATATCAAATTATCGAATCCACGAGTAAAATGTCTATTATACCAATACGTGAATAAATATCGAATATCGAATCCGTGAGTAAAATGTCTATTATACCAATACGCGAGTAAATATCGAATTATCGAATCCGTGAGTAAAATGTCTATTATACCTATACGCGAGTAAATATCGAATTATGGAATCCGCTAGTAAAATGTCTATTATACCAAAACGCGATTAAATATCTAATTATCGAATCCGCTAGTAAAATGTCTATTATACCAATACGTGAGTAAATATCGAATATCAAATCTGCGAGTAAAATGTCTATTATACCAATACGCGAGTAAATATCGAATTATTGAATCCGTGCGTAAAATGTCTATTATACCAATACGCGAGTAAATATCGAATTCTCGAATCCGCAAGTAAAATGTCTATTATACCTATACGCAAGTAAATATCGAATTCTCGAATCTGCGAGTAAAATAGCTATTATACCTATACGCGAGTAAATATCGAATTATCAAATCTGCAAGTAAAATGTCTATTATACGAATTCGAATATCGAATCCGCGAGTAAAATGTCGATTATACCAATACGCGAGTAAATATCGAGTATCGAATCCGCAAGTAAAATGTCTATTATACCAATACGCGATTAAATATCGAATTTTCGAATCCGTGAATAAAATGTCTATTATACCAATATGAGAGTAAATATCGAATATCGAATCCACAAGTAAAATGTCTATTATACCAATACGCGAGTAAATATCGAATATCGAATCCGCAAGTAAAATGTCTATTATACCAATACGCGATTAAATATCGAATTATCGAATCTGCGAGTAAAAAGTCTCTTATACCAATACGCGAGTAAATATCGAATCCGTGAGTAAAATGTCTATTATACCTATACGTGAGTAAATATCGAATATCGCATTTGCGAGTAAAATGTCTATTATACCAATACGCAAGTAAATATCAAATTATCGAATCCGTGAGTAAAATGTCTATTATACCAATAAGCGAGTAAATATCGAATTATCGAATCCGCTAGTAAAATGTCTATTATACCAATACGCAAGTAAATATCGAATTATCGAATCCGCGAGTAAAATGTCTATTATACCAATACGTGAGTAAATATCGAATATCAAATCCGCGAGTAAAATGTCTATTATACCAATACGCGAGTAAATATCGAATTATTGAATCCGTGTGTAAAATGTCTATTATACCAATACGCGAGTAAATATCGAATTCTCGAATCCGCAAGTAAAATGTCTATTATACCAATATGCGAGTAAATATCAAATATCGAATCCACAAGTAAAATGTCTATTATACCAATACGCGAGTAAATATCGAATCCGCGAGTAAAATGTCTATTATACCTATAGGTGAGTAAATATCGAATATCGAATTTGCAAGTAAAATGTCTATTATACCAATACGCGATTAAATATTGAATTATCGAATCCGTGAGTAAAATGTCTATTATACCAATATGCGAGTAAATATCAAATATCGAATCCACAAGTAAAATGTCTATTATACCAACACGCGAGTAAATATCGAATATCGAATCCGCAATTAAAATGTCTATTATACCAATACGTGATTAAATATTGAATTATCGAATCTGCGAGTAAAATGTCTATTATACCAATACGCGAGTAAATATCCAATATCGAATCCGCGAGTAAAATGTCTATTATACCTATACGCGAGTAAATATCGAATCCGCGAGTAAAATGTCTATTATACCTATACGTGAGTAAATATCGAATTATCGAATCCGTGAGTAAAATGTCTATTATACCTATACGCGAGTAACTATCGAATTATCGAATCTGCTAGTAAAATGTCTATTATACCTATACGCGAGTAAATATCGAATTATCGAATCCGCTAGTAAAATGTCTATTATACCAATACGCAAGTAAATATCCAATATCGAATCCGCGAGTAAAATGTCTATTATACCAATACGCGAGTAAATATCGAATTATCGAATCCGTGAGTAAAATGTCTATTATACCAATACGCAAGTAAATATAGAATTATCAAATCCGCAAGTAAAATGTCTATTATACCAATACGCGAGTAAATATCGAATTATTGAATCCGCGTGTAAAATGTCTATTATACCAATACGCGAGTAAATATTGAATACTCGAATCCGCGAGTAAAATGTCTATTATACCTATACGCAAGTAAATATCGAATTCTCGAATCTGCGAGTAAAATGGCTATTATACCTATACGAGAGTAAATATCGAATTATTAAAACCGTGAGTAAAATGTCTATTATACAATACGCAAGTAAATATCAAATATCGAATCCACGAGTAAAATGTCTATTATACCAATACACTAGTAAATATCGAATTCTCGAATCCGCGAGTAAAATGTCTATTATACCAATACGCGAGTAAATATCGAATATCGAATCCGCAAGTAAAATGACTATTATACCAATACGCGATTAAATATCGAATTATCGAATCCGTGAGTAAAATGTCTATTATAACAATACGCGAGTAAATATCAAATTATCGAATCCACAAGTAAAATGTCTATTATACCAATACGCGATTAAATATCGAATTATCGAATCCGTGAGTAAAATGTCTATTATACCAATACGCAAGTAAATATCGAATTTTCGAATCCGCGAGTCGTTTATGAGATAATTATCAAATGTTTGAACGCGAGAGATCGAAAGTAGTGCGTGTGAGAATAAAATTGAGTTTTTGAAAGTCCTGGATATTGGAACATGTTCCCCAGGCCATTTCCTAGGTCCCACAGCCATTTACATTAAATTACCATTGATAATTTAATTGTATTTCATTCGAACTTTTCAAACTATTTGACTCCCATTGACTTTAATGGGTCTGTTTTCAAACTTTCCATATACTTCGATAGTTCGAAAAAACGGACTGAACGATCGAAACTTCGGCCATCTCTAATCATTTGTTACCTGGTTAGATGACACCAGTTGTTTAACGGAACAAAATTGCTCATCTCACTGTGGTGCAAATGTATTAATCAATTGACTCGACTTTTTGACTTTTCAAACTATGTTTTCTCCTTTTTTAAGATGAACTTGCAACCACGGATTACCACTTCCTCTGCCATTCGGGTAAGCACCTTCTGTATATTATCATATCCATCCAGTAAGACAAGAGAAAAGAATGGGGCTTAGAAAATGTTTCATCTTAAAGAAAACATAGTTTGCAGTACTGTGCCCACGTGGTGACAGCTTTTTTGTAATGACTCTTTATCTTAAAGGGCAAGTCCAGCCCTTAAATGAAAACTCACATACAGGTAAATCACCCCCCAAAACCCTAAACGGTAATAGTTTGAAATGTGAAATATATAAGTCTAACCTGAAATCCTGCACAATGTCCTGTTTCCCCTGTTTCTGCTTCCTGGTTCTTCCAGTTAGTAACTGTCAGTTATGGATTTGTTAGTTGACATCACAGCCAATGACTGAATGTTAATCCCCTGTCTGCCTCTTCTGAGCATGCCCAGGCTCAGTACAGGCTCAGAACAGGTTTCTAAATTGCTCAGTTTCCATAAGACATCCAGAAACATAGCAGGCATAGAGGACCGCACAATTGGTCATGGTTTTCCGATTGAGCTTCAGACGAAGGAACGGTCGGTGATCAGTCGGAGCCGCCATACAATAATTCTGCCCGACCGACCAAAACACTGAAATGTCGGTTGGTCGGGCTGAATTATTGTATCGTGTGTACCTAGCTTTAATGAATCATAAAAGGAGCTGAGACCAGGAAATACCACCAAAGGTCTCATCCCAACAGTGAACACACTGATAGATTCTTTGTCACATTTGTCAAATTTCTTCCCCATTGTCCCTGTGTTTAATGTTCATTTGCATTTTGTTTTCTAGATAAAGTGATGTAAGAACTACAGCACATGATTTTGTACATGAATGTGTAAATATCAGTCAATGGATCCGACCTCCCATTGATGTGAAACCAGGAGACAGACATTAAACCTTGAATTCATTGTTATAAAGATGATTAGCCAATAAACTGCTGTGTTTTTATTTATATTGTACGGTATATATTTTCTGGATTTTTTTTCGCGTCATATACCTAAGTGAAGGGCAAAACGATATCACACAACGTTATGACAAATAAAGGGGGTCATTCACCAAATATCCTTATTGGTGAATTTAAGATCGCTTAGCTACAAAAAACGTAATCGCGCATGGCTTTGCGGCAGATATTAATATTAATAAGTGGGTTTTGTGGAGTGCTGCTCTTTAATGCAGTAAGACCAGGTCCCCAGCAGTTGTTTAATGTAAAAATGACGACGTTTCCATTAAAAAATATTTCTGCATCTTTGAAAAAAATGCTAAAACTGCTGTTATTGGAAATTCCGTTATTTCCGTCACCGCGAAATATTCACAATCATTTTATTTCCCAATAATGACCCCCTAAGAATTCGGAAAGTACAAATATTTTTGAATATTTTTTTTTTTGTTAATTTCCTAAAAAGTCCTAATCAGTCATGAAATAAAATGAGGGAAGAGCTGTAGGTGGGCAAACTGACCAACCACAATGCCAATGAATGGCGCACAAAATACAAAGTCCGTCAGGACCTGTCAGAGGATGTGGTGGAGGAATGAGAGATTGGGAAAGGTCCTTTACCCTTGTTCCAGACACAGTTCCATACTATTCCATAAATACCATCTGTACACACTATACGCACCACTTTACAGTAACACAGCGCTGTGCAGTAACAAAATACAATAAAGTCATACAAGGGGAACATACACAAATAGTTCAGTACATAAATATATACATTATATAAATAGAAGTGCTAGAGCTTTGCCACAAGAGGTAAGGAGGTCCCTGCCCCAAAGAGCTTACAATCTAGTTAGGTGGGTAACACACAGATACAATGGAATGGGTATAAGTGCTGGAGTGAGACGTATGCAGTGCAAATAAAACAATCCTATACTGTGCTGGTTATCGCATAGGTAGGATGTAAGGGTAGATTTATCATATATAGATATATAGATACCATATACTGTGCTGGTTACCGGATAGGTAGGATGTAAGGACAGATTTATCATATATAGATACATAGATATCATATACTGTGCTGGTTACCAGATAGGTAGGATGTAAGGGTAGATTTATCATATTTAGATATCATATACTGTGCTGGTTACCAGATAAGTAGGATGTAAGGGTAGATTTATCATATATAGATATATAGATACCATATACTGTGCTGATTACCAGATGGTGGATGTAAGGTTAGATTTATCATATATAGATATCATATACTGTGCGGGTTACACAGATAAGTAGGATGTAAGGGTAGATTTATATCATATATAGAATATAGATACCATATACTGTGCTGGTTACCAGATAGGTAGGATGTAAGGGTAGATTTATCATATATAGATATATAGATACCATATACTGTGCTGTTACCAGATAGGTAGGATGTAAGGGTAGATTTATCATATATAGATATATAGATACCATCTATACTGTGCTGGTTACCAGATAGGTAGGATGTAAGGGTAATTTATCAATATAGATATATGATCAATATACTGTGCTGGTTACCAGATAGGTAGGATGTAAGGGTAATTTATCATATAGATATATATATCATATACTGTACTGGTTACAGATAGGTAGGATGTAAGGGTAGATTTATCATATATAGATGTATAAATACCATATACTGTGCTGGTTACCATAGGTATGATTAAGGGTAGATTTATCATATATAGATATATAGATACCATATACTGTGCTGGTTACCAGATGGTAGGATGTAAGGGTAGATTTATCATATATTGATATATAGATACCATATACTGTGCTGGTACCAGATGGGTAGGATGTGGGTAGATTTATCATATATAGATATATAGATATCATATACTGTGCTGGTTATCGGATAGGTAGGATGTAAGGGTAGATTATCATATATAGATATTAGATACCATATACTGTGCTGGGTTCAGATGGTAGGATGTAAGGTAGATTTATCATATATAATATATAGATATCATATACTGTGCTGTTACCAGATGGTAGGATGTAAGGGTAGATTTATCATATATAGATTATAGATATCATATACTGTGCTGGTTACCGGATAGGGGATGTAAGGGTAGATTTATCATATATAGATATATAGATATCATATACTGTGCTGGTTATCGGATAGGTAGGATGTAAGGGTAGATTTATCTATATATAATACCATATACTGTGCTGGTTACCAGATAGGAGGATGTAAGGGTAGATTTATCATATATAGATATATAGATATCATATACTGTGCTGGT
The DNA here is from genome assembly GCA_019447015.1 of Hymenochirus boettgeri. NCBI lineage: Eukaryota > Metazoa > Chordata > Amphibia > Anura > Pipidae > Hymenochirus > Hymenochirus boettgeri. The sequence goes on along the minus strand of JAACNH010000585.1, from coordinate 37,826 downwards.
TACCAGATGGGTAGGATGTAAGGGTAATTTATCATATATAGATATATAGATATAATAACTGTGCTGGTTACCGGATAGATAGGATGTAAGGGTAGATTTATCATATATAGATATATATATACCATATACTGTGCTGGGTATCAGATAGGTAGATGTAAGGTAGATTTATATATAGATATATTATACCATATACTGTGCTGGTTACCAGATAGGTAGGATGTAAGGGTAAATTTATCAATATATAGATATTAGATACCATATACTGTGCTGGTTACCAGATAGGTAGGATGTAAGGGTAATTTATCATATATGATATATAGATACCATATACTGTGCTGGTTACCAGATAGGTAGGATGTAAGGGTAAATTATCATATATATAGATATATAGATATCATATACTGTCTGTTTACAGGATAGGTAGGATGTAAGGGTAGATTTATCATATATAGATGTATAAATACCATATACTGTGCTGGTTACCAAATAGGTAGGATGTAAGGGTAATTTTATCATATAAGATATATAGATATCTATACTGTGCTGGTTACCAGATAGGTAGGATGTAAGGGTAGATTTATCATATTAAATATAAGATTCATATACTGTGCTGGTTACAAGATGGGTAGGATGTAAGGGTAGATTTATCATATATAGATAATAGATATCATATACTGTGCTGGTTACCGGATAGGTAGGATGTAAGGGTAGATTTATCATATATATATAGATATCATATACTGTGCTGGTTACCGGATAGGTAGGATGTAAGGGTAGATTTATCATATATAGATATATAGATATCATATACTGTGCTGGTTACCGGATAGGTAGGATGTAAATGTAGTTTATCATATATAGATATATAGATATCATATACTGTGCTGGTTACCGGATAGGTAGGATGTAAGGTAGATTTTATCATATATAGATATCATATACTGTGCTGGTTACCGGATAGGTAGGATGTAGTAGATTTATCATATATAGATATATAGATATCATATACTGTGCTGGTTATCGGATAGGTAGGATGTAAGGGTAGATTTATCTATATAGATATATAGATACCATATATCTTGCTGGTTACCAGATAGGTAGGATGTAAGGGTAAATTTATCATATATAGATATTAGATATCATATACTGTACTGGTTACAGGATAGGTAGGATGTAAGGGTAGATTTATCATATATAGATGTATAAATACCATATACTGTGCTGGTTACCAAATAGGTAGGATGTAAGGGTAGATTTATATCAATATAGATATATAGATATCATATACTGTGCTGGTTACCAGATAGGTAGGATGTAAGGGTAGATTTATCATATATAGATATATAGATACCATATACTGTGCAGGTTACAGGATAGGTAGGATGTAAGGGTAGATGTATCATATATAGGTATATAGATATCATATACTGTGCTGGTTATCGGATAGGTAGGATGTAAGGGTAGATTTATCATATATAGATATATAGATACCATATACTGTGCTGGGTATCAGATAGGTAGGATGTAAGGTAGATTTATCATATATGATATATAGATATCATATATGTGCTGGTTACCAGATGGGTAGGATGTAAGGGGGATTTATCATATATATTATATGATATCATATACTGTGCTGGTTATCGGATAGGTAGGATGTAAGGGTAGATTTATCATATATAGATACCATAACTGTGGCTGGTTACCAGATAGGTAGGATGTAAGGGTAGATTTATCATATATAGATATATAGATCCATATACTGTGCTGGTTACCAGATAGGTAGGATGTAGGGTAGATTTTATCATAATAGATATCATATACTGTGCTGGTTACCAGATAGGTAGGATGTAAGGGTAAATTTATCATATATAGATATATAGATACCATATACTGTGCTGGTTACCAGATAGGTAGGATGTAAGGTAGATTTAATCATATATAGATATATAATACCATATACTTGCTGGTTACCAGATAGGTAGGATGTAAGGGTAAATTTATCATATATAGATTATAGATATCATATACTGTGCTGGTTACAGGATAGGTAGGATGTAAGGGTAGATTATCATATATAGATATATAAATACCATATACTGGCTGGTTACCAAATAGGTAGGATGTAAGGGTAGATTTATCATATATAAATATATAGATATCATATACTGTGCTGGTTACAAGATGGGTAGGATGTAAGGGTAGATTTATCATATATAGATATATATATCATATACTGTGCTGGTTACCGGATAGGTAGGATGTAAGGGTAGATTATCATATATAGACTATAGATATCATATACTGTGCTGGTTACCGGATAGGTAGGTTGTAGGGTAGATTTATCAATATATAGAATAATAGATATCATATACTGTGCTGGTTACCGGATAGGTAGGATGTAAATAGATTTAATATATAAATATATAGATATCATATACTGTGCTGGTTACCGGATAGGTAGGATGTAAGGGTAGATTTTCATAATAGTATATATATCATATACTGTGCTGGTTACCGGATAGGTAGGATGTAAGGTAGATTTATCATATATAGATATATAGATATCATATACTGTGCTGGTTATCTTAGGTAGGATGTAAGGGTAGATTTATCATATATAGATATATAGATACCAATACTGTGCTGGTTACGGATAGGTAGGATGTAAGTGTAGATTTATAATATATAGATACCATATACTGTGCTGGCTACCAGATATAGGATGTAAGGTAGATTTATATCATATATAGATTATTAGATATCATATACTCTGTGCTGGTAACAGGATAGGTAGGATGTAAGGTAGATTTATCATATATAGTATATAAATACCATATACTGTGCTGGTTACCAGATAGGTAGGATGTAAGGGTAGATTTATCATATATAGATATATCGATATCATATACTGTGCTGTTTCTGGATGGGTAGATGTAGGGTAGATTTATCATATATAGATACCATATACTGTGCTGGTTACCAGATAGGTAGATGTAAGGGTAGATTTATCATATATAGATATATAGATATCATATACTGTGCTGGTTACCGGATAGGTAGGATGTAAGGGTAGATTTATCATATATAGATACCATATACTGTGCTGGTTACCAAAAGGTAGGATGTAAGGGTAAGATTTATCATATTGATATATAGATATCATATACTGTGCTGGTTACCAGATAGGTAGGATGTAGGGTAGATTTATCATATATAGATATATAGATACCATATAATGTGCTGGTTACCGGATAGGTAGGAGTAAGGGTAAATTTAATCATATATAGATATATAGATACCATATACTGTGATGGTTACCGGATAGGTAGGATGTAAGGGTAAATTTATCATATATAGATATATAGATTTCATATACTGTGCTGGTTACAGGATAAGTAGGATGTAAGGGTAGATTTATCATATATAGATATATAAATACCATATACTGTGCTGGTTACCAGATAGGTAGGATGTAAGGGTAGATTTATCATATATAAATATATAGTATCATATACTGTGCTGGTTACCAGTAGGTAGGATGTAAGGGTAGATTTATCATATATAATATATAGATATCTACTGTTTCTGGTTACCGGAAGGTAGGATGTAAGGTAGATTTATCATATATAGATATATAGATACCATATACTGTGCTGGTTACCGGAAGGTAGGATGTAAGGGTAGATTTATCTATATATATATAGATACCATATACTGTGCTGGTTACCAAGATAGGTAAAATGTAAGGGTAGATTTATCATATATAGATATATAGATATCATATACTGTGCTGGTTACCGGATAGGTAGGATGTAAGGGTGATGTATCATATATAGATATATAGATACCATATACTGTGCTGGGTACCAATAGTAGGATATAAGGTTAATTTTCATATATAGATATATAGATACCATATACTGTGCTGGTTACCGATAGGTAGGATGTAAGGTAGATTTACCATATATAATATATGATAATCATATACTGTGCTGGTTACCGGATAGGTAGATGTAAGGGTGATTTATCATATATAGATATATAGATATCATATACTGTGTGGTTACCGGATAGGTAGGATGTAAGGTAGATTTATCTATATAGATATATAGATATCATATACTGTGCTGGTTATCGGATAGGTAGGATGTAAGGGTAGATTTATCATATATAGATATATAGATACCATATACTGTGCTGGTTACAGGATAGGTAGGATGTAAGGGTAGATTTATAATATATAGATACCATATACTGTGCTGGCTACCAGATAGGTAGGATGTAAGGGTAGATTTATCATATATAGATATATAGATATCATATACTGTGCTGGTACAGGATAGGTAGGATGTAAGGGTAGATTTATCATATATAGATATATAAATACCGTATACTGTGCTGGTTACAAGATAGGTAGGATGTAAGGGTAGATTTATCATATATAGATATATCGATATCATATACTGTGCTGGTTACTGGATGGGTAGGATGTAAGGGTAGATTTATCATATATAGATACCATATACTGTGCTGGTTACCAGATAGGTAGGATGTAAGGGTAGATTTATCACATATAGATATATAGATATCATATACTGTGCTGGTTACCAGATAGGTAGGATGTAAGGGTAAATTTATCATATATAGATATATAGATACCATATACTGTGCTGGTTACCAGATAGGTAGGATGTAAGGGTAAATTTATCATATATAGATATATAGATTTCATATACTGTGTGGTTACGATAGTAGGATGTAAGGGTAGATTTATCATATATAGATAATAAATACCATATACTGGCTGGTTACCAGATAGTAGGATGTAAGGGTAGATTTTCATATATAAATATATAGATATCATATACTGTGCTGGTTACCAGATAGGTAGGATGTAGGTAGATTTATCATATATAAATATATAGATATCATATACTGTGCTGGTTACAAGATGGTTAGGATGTAAGGGTAGATTACACATATAGATATATATATGATATACTGTGCTGGTTACCGATAGTAGGATGTAAGGGTATATTATCATATATAGAATATATACTGTGCTGGTTACCGATAGGTAGGATGTAGGGTAGATTTATCATATATAGATAATATATACCATATCTGTGCTGTTACCAGATAGGTAGGAGTAAGGGTAGATTTATCAATATAGATATATAGATACCATATACTGTGCTGGTTACCGATAGGTAGGATGTAAGGGTAGATTTATCATATATAGATATATAGATATCATATACTGTGCGGTTACCGGATAGGTAGGATGTAAGGTGTGATTTATCATATATAGATATAGATACCATATACTGTGCTGGGTATCAGATAGGTAGGATGTAAAGGTAGATTTATCATATATAGATATATAGATATCATATACTGGCTGGTTCCAAATAGGTAGGATGTAAGGGTAGTTTATCATATATAGATTATAGATACCATATACTGTGGCTGGTTACCGGATAGGTAGGATGTAAGGGTAGATTTTATCATATATGATATATAGATATCATATACTGTGCTGGTTATCAGTGGTAGGATGTAAGGGTAGATTATAATATATAGATACCATATACTGTGCTGGCTACCAGATAGGTAGGATGTAAGGGTAGATTTATCATATATAGATAATAGATATCATATACTGTGCTGGTTACCGGATAGGTAGGATGTAAGGGTAGATTTATCTATACAGATATATAGATACCAATACTGTGCTGGTTACCAGATAGGTAGGATGTAAGGGTAAATTTATCATATATAGATATATAGATATCATATACTGTGCTGGTTACAGATAGGTAGGATGAAGATAGATTTATATATAGATTTGATATCATATCTGTGCTGTTACCGATAGGTAGGATGTAGGGGTAGATTTATATATATAGATATTAGATATCATATACTGTGCTGGTTACCGATAGGTAGGATGTAAGGGTAGATTTATCATATATAGATGTATAGATATCATATCACTTGTGCTGGTTACCGGATAGGTAGGATGTAAGGGTAGATTTACATATATAGATATATAGTACCATATACTGTGCTGGTTACCAAATAGGTAGATGTAAGGGTAGATTTATCATGTATAGATATATAGATACCATATACTGTGCTGGTATCATATGTAGGATGTAAGGTAGATTTATCATATATAGATATAAGATATCATATACTGTGCTGGTTACCAAATAGGTAGGATGTAGGGTAGATTTATCATATATAGATATATAGATACCATATACTGTGCTGGTTACCGGATAGGTAGGATGTAAGGGTAGATATATTATATATAGATATATAGATACCATATACTGTGCTGGGTACCAGATAGGTAGGCTATAAGGGTAGATGTATCATATATAGATATATAAATACCATATACTGTGCTGGTTACCAGATAGGTAGGATGTAAGGGTAGATTTATCATATATAGGTATCATATAGTATGCTGGTTACCAGATAGGTAGGATGTAATGGTAGATTTATCATATATAGATATATAGATATCATTTACACTGTGCTGGTTACCAGATACGTAGGATGTAAGGGTAAATTTATCATATAAGATATACAGATACCATATACTGTGCTGTTTACCAGATAGGTAGGATGTAAGGTTAGATTTATCATCATATAGATATATAGATACCATATCTGTGCTGGGTACCAGAATAGGTAGGATGTAAGGGTAGATTTATCATATATAGATATATAGATATCATATACTGTGCTGGTTACCGGATAGGTAGGATGTAAGGGTAATTTATATCATTATAGATATATAGATACATATACTGTGCTGGTTACCGGATAGGTAGGATGTAAGGTAGATTTATCATATATAGTAATATAGATACCATATACTGTGCTGGTTACCGGATAGGTAGGATGTAAGGTAGCTTTACATATATAGATATATAGATACCATATACTGTGCTGGTTCCAGATAGGTAGGATGTAAGGGTAAATTTATCATATATAGATATATAGATCCATATACTGTGCTTGTACACCAGATAGTAGGATGTAAGGGTAGATTTATCATATATAGATATATAGATATCATATACTGTGCTGGTTACCAGATGTAGGATGTAAGGGTAGATTTAACATATATAGATATACAGATACATATACTGTGCTGGTTACCAGATAGGTAGGATGTAAGGGTAGATTTATCATATATAGTATATAGATACCATATACTGTGCTGGTTACCAGATAGGTAGGATGTAAGGGTAATTTATCATATATAGATATATTATACCATATACGGTGCTGGTTACCGGAAGGTAGGATGTAAGGTTAGATTTATCATATATAGATATGAATATCATTACTGTGCTGGTTACCAGATAGGTAGGATGTAAGGGTAGATTTATCATATATAGATATATAGATACCATATACTGTGCTGGTTACCGGATAGGTAGGATGTAAGGTAGATTTATCTATATAGATATATAGATACCATATACTGTGCTGGTTACCGGATAGGTAGGATGTAAGGGTAGATTTATCATATATAGATATATAGATACCATATACTGTGCTGGTTACCAGATAGGTAGGATGTAAGGGTAAATTACATATATTATATTAGATACCATATACTGTGCTTGTTACCGATAGGTAGGATGTAAGGGGTAGATTTTATCATATATAGATATATAGATATCATATACTGTGCTGGTTACCAGATAGGTAGGATGTAAGGGTAGATTTATCATATATAGATATACGATACCATATACTGTGCTGGTTACCAGATGGTAGGATGTAAGGGTAGATTTATCATATATAGATATATAGATACCATATACGAGCTGTTTACCAGATAGGTAGGATGTAAGGTATATTTATCATATATAGATATATTATACCATATACGGTGCTGGTTACCGGAAAGGTAGGATGTAGGTTGATTTTCATATATAGATATCAGCTTGAGCATAGGCAGAAGAGGTGCACATGAAATCTGGGGTACCCTGTCAATGCATAGCCATGACATTAATGCTACCTGTTCTTGCACAGAGCTGTGCTAAGATCAGGTTTACTTCATTATCCTCCCCCTGCAGCTCTGTACTATGTTATTTCTATAAATGTAACTAATAAAGTTGTGATATTGAGAAATACATCACACAGAGCTGAGCTAAGATCAGGTTCACTTCATTATCCTCCCCCTGCTGCCCTGTACTATGTTGTTTCTATAATGGAGGGGTTGTTTATGTGCAGTAATAACACAGGAGCAGATCGGCAGAGAAACAATGACACAGGAGTTATTGTCTGAATCAAGTGTGAGGAATATAACAACCAATACATTTTTCATTCTTTTCTGTTGACACCAAATCTCTGTAGGTTTGGATTTTGTAAGCCTATTTCATCTTCTAAAAAACCCACGTCCTGGTTATCACTGACGTACTGTGTGTACATAGATCAGTAGACTCACAATCACTATACAGCCGCTCTGTTTTATTTGGCTAAATCCCTCACATATTCCCACCCCCCTGACAAGTCCTGAGTTGGACAAATATTTGCCATCCTGTGGTCAATGCACTGCCTGTGTGTGGGGAGTTAGAATGTGGGTGGGTTGGACATTTAAATGGAACTGTACTTAGCCTGGTGCAGGTGCAAACATAGGGCACACGACTTGGAGTTCCCACCCAACGTGATGCTAATCAAGGCCCTTTGTGTAGGGCTGATCCTACAGAGCCTCCCCGGGACACTGGAGGCAAAATTGTAAGTATTTGTAGCTACTGTTTGTATCCTCGACTGCAATTAAAATTCTGGAGTTTTCGATCTGAACATGTAGAACATGTATAGGAAATATGTTGTACTGCTAAATCTAGTTATTCTATGGGGGAGATGCAATACATTTCTCTATTACAACTTACTTACATGTGAAGGCGAGTGATAAGGTGAGATATTTTGCTATAAAGCCACAACTGAAAAGGTTTTAATTTGCGTATTAAAAATAAATTTGCTAATTCGAAAAATTTGTGGAATTTGCTTAAAGGATATATACAGTACACTGGGAAATTTGATTTTTAAAATAGCCCATTACTGAAAACTATAATTCTTCCCAACGATCACTGTAACATGTGTTGATCTGTCCCTTATTTCTTTAGATAACCAGTCTGATATGTCTTACATTTCAGCCTGCAATCAAGTGCCTTAGTATCATAAACTCTTCTGTTATGTGCAGTTTTGCTATAGCTGGAATGGTGAAAGTTGGTATGTGAACTACATGGTGGGAAATTTCCTCTCCCAATGCTGCCTCATAGGGATTACTGAGCATGCTTGCCCTCAAAGAGAGTCAGATAGTTTGGCAGGGGGCTGGGGGACTGAGCTTGAACAAATCAAATACTGGATTGAAGTCCTACAGCAAAAAAGTCTTTTTTCAGAATACAATTCCTTTAAGCAATTTAAAATGAGTACAAAACCCACACTAACCCAATAGTACATTGGGTAGCACATATTTTTCACTTATGATATTGCATCTCCCTGAATGTCTCTCTGTAGTGAATTTTACCAAGATTATCTTGGGGATCTTAATTATAGTAAAAGTCATTGGAACTGAGAGTGCCGAGAGTTTGGGCCAGACCACACTGGCGTGTTTGCTTACTGTGAGTACAACTCTCGACTGTAGACAGCTCATCAGGTCAAAACCAGTTTGGGGACTGCTGTCACTTGCTTATGAAATATTTTGTTTAAAGGAGAACTGTAGAAACTGTAAAAACAACCATTTTAAATGAAAGACCTGATTCCTACCTTTAAAATTAACCATCAACCACCTCTCTACGTGCTGCACAGCCCAAGATATGAAGAAATCACTGATCAGAAAGTTAGGGGGTGGGAGGTTCTGAATCTGTGGTCACAAATACTAGTTCCTCCTAATCTGCGGTTGGCACATGCTCAGTGCAGGAGAAAGCAGAAGAAACCAGGAAGGGAGGAGGTGGAGGAGGGGGAGGGGGGAATAACAGCACAGCCCACAGCAGGAAGTTTGTACATTTTTGTCTTTTTTTTTAATGGAGGTGAAGGAGACACAGGGAAGAGGGACTGTTACATGGCTTCAGAGCAGGAAGTGCAGGTGATACAATTAAGAAATATACAGGGAGATTCAATAAAAGGTCTTATCGTTAAAAATGGTGCTAATTTTACCCCAACCAATCAGATGTTATTTAACATTTGAAAGCTAAAATCTGATTGGTTAGGGCAAAATTAGCACCATTTTGAACAATAAGAACATTTATTGAATAACCCTGATAATTACTTAAAATAAAACTCAAGGCAATCAACCTGTTGAGAAACAGGGGGATGACATAGATATGGACTAGGCCTAGTGTGGCTTAAATATCATTGGCAGGTAGGTGAAGCAGAATACCAACCTCTCTGGTTTTTATGCCCCCATTTCCAGACCTGTTGTGCTTGGTCCTTAATTTAGTTTTATTTCTCCCACAGGAATTATGCAGCAATTTTCCCTTCAGAGATGGTCAGCCATCGGAACGAACGAGCGTGTGTGGACCTGAATGGAATAGAGAGTGACACCATGGTACAGATGACCTTAAACATGGCCAACAGCAACTCAATGATATTAGAAAAGACTATACAGGAGAGATCTTACTTCACTTGTGTCACCTTTGAGGTACTGGAAATGTTCACAGCAGTAACAATATGAAAAGTATTTATTCCAATGGTTCTTTATACTGTAAAGTTATAATATAAAACGTACAAGAGGAACCAAGCAGTGAAACCAAACCCAAGACCCCATCACAATGTTAAAATACAAACAGACGCAATATGAGAATTAATTTCAAATCTGGGATAAGAAGCTAATTTACTATTTATATCATGTGGCTGTCCCAGTTTAGGTAGGGTTGTCCCATTACTGGAGCCTGTCCTACTATCCCAAACCTGCTTGTACAAGGACATGGCAAGAGAAAATGTCAAAATAGACAGATATTCACATAGAAATAGACATTCACATAGAAATAGACAGATATTCACATAGAAATAGACAGATATTCACATAGAAATAGACAGATATTCACATAGAAAGACAAGCATTCACATAGAAATAGACAGATATTCACATAGAAATAGACAGATATTCACATAGAAATAGACAGATATTCCCATAGAAATAGACAGATATTCCCATAGAAATAGACAGATATTCCCATAGAAATAGACAGATATTCACATAGAAATAGACAGATATTCACATAGAAATAGACAGATATTCACATAGAAATAGACAGATAGTCACATAGAAATTGACAGATAGTCACATAGAAATAGACAGATATTCACATAGAAATAGACAGATAGTCACATAGAAATAGACAGATATTCACATAGAAATAGACAGATATTCACATAGAAATAGACAATTCACATAGAAATAGACAGAAGTCACTAGAAATAGAAGATAGTCAATAGAAATAGACAGATAGTCACATAGAAATAGACAGATAGTACATAGAAATAGACAGATAGTCACATAGAAAATGACAGATATCATAAGAAATAGAAAGTAGTCACATAGAATAGACAGATATCACATAGCATAGACAGAGTCACATAGAAATAGACATAGTCACATAGAAATAGACAGATAGTCACATAGAAATAGACAGATAGTCACAGAAATAGACAGATAGTCACATCGAAATAGACATAGTCACATCGAAATAGACAGATAGTCACATAGAAATAGACAGATAGTCACATGAAATAGACAGATAGTCACATAGAATAGACAGATATTCACATAGAAATAGACAGATAGTCACTGAAATAGACAGATGTCACATAGAAATAGACAGATAGTCACATAGAAATAGACAGATATTCACATAGAAATAGACAGATATTCACATATGAAATAGACAGATATCATACATAGAAATAGACAGATAAGTCACATAGAAATAGACAGATAGTCACTAGAAATAGACAGATAGTCACATAGAAATAGACCGATAGTCACATAGAAATAGACAGATAGTCACATAGAAATAGGACAGATAGTCACATAGAAATAGACAGTATTACATCGAAATAGACAGATAGTCACATAGAAATAGACAGATATCAAACACATAGAAAATAGACAGATAGTCACATAGAAATAGACGATAGTCATAGAAATAGAAGATAGTCACATAGAAAGAGACAGATAGTCAATAGAAAATAGACAGACAGTCACATAGAAATAGACAGTTAGGTCAAAGAAATAGACATAGTCACATAGAAATGAGATATTCACATAGAAATAGACCGATAGTCACATAGAATAGAAGATAGTCACATAGAAATAGACAGTATTCACATAGAAATAGACTGATATAAGATATTCACATAGAAATAGACAGATATTCACATAGAAATAGACAGATAGTCACAAGAAATAGACAGATAGTCAAATAGAAATAGACAGATAGTCACATAGAAATAGACAGATAGTCACATAGAAATAGACAGATAGTCACATAGAAATAAGCAGATAGTCACATAGAAATAGACAGATATTCACCATAGAAATAGACAGATATTCACATAGAAATAGACAGATATTCACATAGATCAATAGATAAGATAGTCACATAGAAATAGACAGATAGTCACATAAAGAAATAGCAGATAGCACATAGAAATAGACAGATATATTAAATAGAAATAGACAGAGTAGTCACATGAAATAGACAGACACATAGAAATAGACAGATAGTCACATAGAATAGACAGATAGTCACATAGAAATAGACAGATATTCACATAGAAAATAGACAGATAGTCACATAGAAATAAAGATAGTCACATAGAAATAGACATAAAGATATTCACATAGAAATAGACAGATAGTCAAATAGAAATAGACAGATAGAACATAGAAATAGACAGATAGTCACCATAGAAATAGCAGATAGTCACATAGCAATGACAGATAGTCACATAGAATAGACAGAATAGGCACATTAGAAATAGACCAGAATATAGTCACATAGAAATAGAAGATAGTCACATAGAAATAGACAGAAGTCACATAGAATAGACAGATTCACATAGAAAATAGACAGATAATTCACATAGAAATAGGACAGTATTCACATAGAAATAGACAGATAGTAACATAGAAATAGACAGATAGATCACATAGAAATAGACAGTCACAATAGAAATAGACAGATATTCACATAGAAATAGACAGAGATCAAAGAAATAGACAGATATCACATAGAAGAGACAATAGCAAATAGACAGATAGTCACATAGAAATAGACAGTATTCACATGAAATAGACAGATGTTCACATAGAAATAGAAGACTAGTTCACATAGAAATAGACAGATAGTCAAATAGAAATAGACAGATAGTCACATAGAAAGAATAGACAGATAGTCACATAGAATAGACAGATAGTTAATCGAAATAGAGATAGTTACATAGAAAATAGACAGAAGTCACATAGAAATAGACAGATAGTACAATAGAAATAGACAGATAGTCACATAGAAATAGACAGATATGTCACATGAAATAGACAGATATAGTCACATAGAAATAGACAGATAGTCACATAGAAATAGAAAGATATTCAATAGAAATAGACAGATTATCACAAGAAATAGACAGATAGTCACATAGAAATAGACAGTAGTCACATAGAAATAGACAGATAGTCACATAGAAATAGACAGATAGTCACATCCCACCCCTCATAGAAATAGACAGATAGTCACAAGAAATAGACAGATATTCACATAGAAATAGACGATATAGTCACATAGAAATAGAAGATATTCAATAGAAATAGACAGATAGTCACATAGAAATAGACAGATAGTCACAATAGAATAGACAGATAGTCACATAGAAATAGCACATAGATAGACAGCTAGTCAATCATAGAAATCGACGATATCACATAGAAATAGGCAGATAGTCACTAGAAATAGACAGATATTCACATAGAAATAGACAGATATTCACATAGAAATAGACAGATAGTCACATAGAAATAGACAGATAGTCACATAGAAATAGACAGATATTCACATAGAAATAGACAGATATTCACATAGAAATAGACCGATAGTCACATAGAAATAGACAGATAGTCACATAGAAATAGCAAGATAGTCACATAGAAATAGACAGATATTCACATAGAAAAGAACACTAGAAGATAGTCACATAGAAATATACAGATATTCACATAGAATAGACTAGATCTAAGGATTATATCACATAGAAATAGACAGAATAGTCACATAGAAATAGACAGATAGTCACATATGAAATAGACAGATATTCACATAGAAATAGACCAGATAGTCACACATAGAAATAGACAGATAGTCACATAGAATAGACAGATATTCACATAGAAATAGACAAGATGTCACATAGAAATAGACAGATAGTCACATAGAAATAGACATTCACATAGAAATAGACAGATATTCACATAGAAATAGACAGATATTCACATAGAAATAGACAGATATTCACATAGAAATAGACAGATAGTCACATAGAAATAGGACAAATACATAGAATAGACAGATATTCCATAGAAATAGACAGATAGTCACATAGAAATAGACAGATATTCACAATAGAAATAGCACATAGAAATAAATTCACCAGAATAGAGAAAATAGACAGATAGTCACATAGAAATAGACAAGGACAGATAGTCACATAGAAATAGACAGATAGTCACATAGAAATAGACAGATAGTCACATAGAAGATAGACAGATATTAACATAGAAATAGACAGATATTCACATAGAAATAGACAGATAGTCACATAGAAATAGACAGATAGTCACATAGAAATAGACAGATATTCACATAGAAATAGACAGATATTCACATAGGATTCAGAAATTGAAAATGTTATGTCAGTGCCATAGGTTCTGCATTTGTAATGGATGATAATCCTTTTACATATCTCATGGTTATTTGAAAGATCCCTTTGTATCTAATATTAGTCCGATCAGCTGTTACGTAAATCTCTGTTTGTCCAACTCCTGCCAAAGGTTGCAGGGGGTGTTAAGCAACGACTTGAAATATTTTGGGTTAAAGACTGTTAAAGGTAACTATAGGTAACTCACCCATGACAAACTAACTGTTTCACACCGAACATTTGTCTATAATTATGTTACATTCAATGTCATTGTTTCAGTAACAGATGCAGAAACAAATGATAAATATTCTAAAACTTTCCCCATGGATGTTTCTCTGTTTTGTAAATAGGGTAACGAACCAGAGCTAAGTATCATCATATTATTATTAGCTGAGTAACGCACCATCATAGTATTATTAGTAGGGTAACACACCATTATAGAATTATTAGCAGGGTAAACACACCATCATAGTATTATTAGCAGGATAACGCACCATCATAGTATTATTAGTAGGGTAACACACCATCATAGCATTATTAGTAGGGTAACACACCATTATAGAATTATTAGCAGGGTAAAGATGAAAGCTGGTCGCATGTAAAATTGTGTTCCGATCAGTATCCTTATGATACAAAGACGTACCCAGCACATCACCTGTCTTGAAAATCAAAAGATATATATATATATATATATATATATATATATATATATATATATATATCAGAGGGGTCAAATAATAATGTTTGGTGTTGTTACCAGTTCAGTAATACAAATACACACAAAAAAAATACAAAAAGTTTAAATATCCATCTCCAGCGTTCCAATCAGCAGTACAGGTAACCAACTCATTCTATAATAAATATAGCACATACACAATGATATTATTAAACACTGTCCACATATCCACATATTTTATAGGATTTCATTACTACTGGTTTCTCATTTCTTTTTAACTTCTTGGCTTTATTTTTTTTTTTATTGTACAAAACCCTGAAATTTTATAGGGTGTGTAAAGATTTTATATCCGCTGTATCTACACAAAGCCAGAACATAGTTGACTGTTGGGAGGTAGGAATTACAAAGCCAACCTCCCTACCCCAGGAACTTTTCATTGTAACTTTAAAAAAAAAAACTTTACATGCACTATAGTTCTCCTTTAAACCCTTGTCTTTATCCCCAATTATTCAAGGCAAAATGCCTCACTTTCTGCCCCATATAACACCTATAAATATAAAAATGATAACCATAAATACTGGGCCCAGCGGATAATAAATGCAGTACAATTTTAATATAACAAACACTTCTAATGACACATTACAGTTCAGTCTAGATTATTGTTAGCGGAATCCGGTCAAGATATTTTTGCATATTACGCGTTTGATGGTATCTCCCTGGTACTTTATATCACGGTGAACGTCTCCTAGCAACAGCTGATACAATTTAGAGCTGCTGCTCAGTCAGCGTGTCCTTATCGGTTATTTTCTTCTTTTTTATTCTTTCTACAGCTTGAAAGGAACATCTGTCACCATCAGACAGAGTAGTTCATGTCCACAGTAGGATTTTCACATCAGTCTCTGAATCTTTGAAGTGAGAGATTTTGGAGATTTTTATACACTTGTTCTGAAAGGAAGCCAGAGACGCGTTTTGATTCTCTAGAGATGCGCCAAGTCTTAGCCGGTGCAAATTCACTCAGTGCAATGATTCCTTTGGTTGGTTGGTATGGATGTTCTTCTCGGCCGTGGCCACCGTTCGGTGACCATGGGACAGGGGTAAATGAGAAAAGGCTGAATTCCATATGGAAGTCCTGTTCTATAAACCTGCTTTATAAAATAGCTGGATAGCCAGGAAGGCCAGGAAGGGAATAGAAACCATAACATTTGGGTTCCCCTTTTCCTTCCCTTGTACCCAGGGTGAGGACCTTATGCGCTAGGTCCTCATCCTTTGGTTTAGCCTGCTTATGCCGAATGAAGTTATCTACTTCTGGTTTAATCCCACGGCCTGACCAATACAAAGACATGCTGTGCAAGAAGCGCGTCTTCCTATTGGTGATCCAGCACATGCAGAATTGGGAGTGCATCAAAGCAGGTGAACAAAGGGAACAGGGTATTTTCTTTGTGGTTGGGTGGCTTTTACTTCCTATTGTTCTCCTTTAAGGCTTTATTGTCTCTAAACTAAAGCTGACCATGCATTTAGACATTTCAGTTCATTTGACCTTTGTTCTGAAGAATTTCTAATCAGCTTTAAAGGGCATGTCCACCCCCAAAACAATAATCCCCCCCCCACTAATGGCCCCACCACGTAGTGTAATAAAATCCTTACCTCACATCCCAGCTCCATATGGTTCTCCTGTAGTCCCCCCCAAAGTCCCAAAAACTGCCCACCAGGAGGATAGCAGAGTCGATATAGGACTATGCCTCCTGTCTCGCCTCCAGGAGAAGTTTGGCATGCGTACTGCAGCCCTTCTCCCCCTCCCTCTCATTTTGCGGTCCCTCCCCCTACCATAAAACCCCTTGCCCATATAATAGAATATCTTCCCCCAGCCCCAACCACTAAAAAATGATTTTAAGAAAGACCCCCGAACTCTACTTACCTTCCCTCTCTCCCCCGGCATTCTGAGAAGCTGGCAGCCACGTCCATGATTGGCTGCCTCTCAGCCAATCACGGACACAGCTGCCGGTCCCGCCCCCTGCTTGCAGTGTCTTGCAAGCAGAAGGCCGGGCGTCGCAGGAGAGAGGCAAGGTAAGTAATCATCGGGGCACTTTCTTAAATTTATTTTATAGCGGTTGGGGCTGGGGGAAGACATACTATGATATGGGGGAATGCCCTTTAAAAGACAACTACACTGTTAAAGGACATACTATAATGTACTTTTTAGAAATGAAGTACCTGGGACAGGGAGGTAGGATTATTCCCAATATTGTTTTGTTGAGGAGCTATAGCACATACAGTTTTCATCTGCCAGGTTATGGCCTTGGGCCTTACTGTATTAAAGATAGTGCTGAAGCACTTGTGAAGCCTGGCAGAAAGAGTTTCCTTTGTGCTGCCACTCCTCATAGAAATGATTTTAGGAGATAATAAAATTTGGTATCTACTTTATCTACCTTCCTACTCCAGGTATTTTTCAATTTAAAAGCTGTTTTTTTTAAAGTTCATATGCACTATAGTTCTCCTTTAACATCTTCCTGCTCAGCAGTTCTTACCTGCTATGTTCTCTGGCTAGATTACACTTTACGGTTGAACTTATAGCTGTAATGCTGGTCCTTTAGGTCTATCAGACATGGGGGAGCAGGTTATCAGAGTAAATAGTAGGCTAGGTACACACACAAGGGAATATTTTGACCAGATCAACCAGGCGCCACGAGAGATTGACTGGTAGGGTCAAAAATTCGGAGGTCACGGTACAAATATCTGCAGTCAATTTTTCCAGTGTGACAATTCCTGTGGTCAGCAGAAGAGCACATGGTTTGCCAACATTTACTAACGTGTCTATCCAATTATACTTTTATCTCATTTGGATGAAGGTTTGATTAAAATCAGTCACTCACTGGAATATCATTTGGATGAAGGTTTGATTAAAATCAGTCAGTCACTGGAATATCAGTCGGTTGGAACGAAATATCACTTTATTGGCATGATCATTAAATTGTCCTGTAAAATTGCTATGTGTATGGGCCCTTTTACATTTGCTTCTTTTTTAATGTTAATTTTGTAGGTTTAATCTGATGATGGGTAAGTAGAAAGCTTTTGGTAGTTGTAAACAGATTATTGGGCTTTTATAAAAGGTGATGAATTAATCTTGATTAAGAATTAATGATACTAAAATCAGAAATCTTAGCCTAACCAACCAGTGGAGCTGTTGCCACACTAAACAACATTTGTTCTGCTTCATCTGGGATATTAATGTAAAGGCAACCTCGTAAATGTCAGAAAGCAAATACAGCTGCAAGAAATATCAACCGAAAATACACAGTGGAATTTCTTTTTTGTGAGATTAAATTAACTTTGGACATTTCATACACCGGGTAAGTTATAGTATGGAAGCCGTCAAGGAACATAATGCAAAAGAGGAGTTACAGCGCTATAAAAATATTTGCAATGGGGACTGTCTCTTATTTTTCAAAAATAAAAATGAAAGGGCATATCCAACCCCAGAAAAAATATTTATACTTGCCTTTCCCACCCCCTCCAAACCCCCGAAATATTCATTGTTACTGGTGATCCAAAGTAAAATATAGGCAAACAAATATAAAGATGAAGAAGGGCAACAAATTCAAAATCGATTTTTATCAATATATATATAAAAAAATCTGCTAAACGTTAACTTTTAATTGAATCTTCCTTTTAAACTGTAGGAACATCCATGCCAAATCCTACCCACAGTGCCATCTGTGATTAATTATTCAACACTTTAATACAGATGAAGTGAGGCTGAATCAAGGCTATTGGCCACGACTGCTAATTTGTGTATTGTAAGGCTACAGATGCGTAGGAAGTGTGTTGAGTTGCTTTCTATCTACCAAAGTGCCAAATTATATACTCAGCACCTGCTGGGTATCTGGGGAGTCTCAACATTCAATGGCAACACTGTACCGGCAAGTACATTATTGGGATAATGGTTTGCTAAAATAAACATTTTTATGAGTCAGTTATCAGAAACCACTAACAATGTTCTGTTTATTTATTTTATAGTTCTAGTTTTTTTTTCACCATAAGAATGCCAGCAGCAATGCAATTAAGTTTATTATGCTTACTTAGTAAAATGAATGATTTCCTTTAAAGGGTAACTGTCTCCATACAACATAGCTCTTTCATATAGTATCTTTCAAACAAGCCTAGGATGATGTGTCTAACTTCTATGACTTCATTTTTAGGCTTGTAAACTTACACTGTCCTGACTGTCTGAGTCTGTGACAGTCACATGATGTCTTGTATAAGAAGCCCCCCCTCCCCCGAAAAATGTATCTTTTCTGAAGCAAGTTAAGCTAGCTTCTTCTGATCAAGTGCAAAATTTGGAAATCCGATTGGAAAAACTGCTCAAATTTCCCCACCTTCCCCTTGAAATCTGTGGAGAGATGGGGACTGAAATGGGGTTGGCAGAAAAATTTCTACATTGTTGATCGGTCGATCAGAAAAGCAGCATAAACGGGATTGATATTTTGCATGATACGATATATATGAAAATATCAATCCCTTGTATAGGGGCTTTTCAGACCTGCATGATCTCTTTTTTCATCTAACTGGGGACACCTTAGGCTGGGTACACATGAAGGGACTATCTGTCCCGACCAAGCGCTCGCTAGGAGAGCACTCGGCTGGGTCAAATGTCAGTCGGTCGCGGCAAATTCGGCTGTGGCCGAAAGTGCGAACGATCGGTCGTGCGGTCCCATAGGTAGCCGCACGATCGATCGGAATTTACTGACAAGGTCTGTCTAAAAAAGACCCTCTTACAAAGCACTAGAACCGGGATGTTATTAAGTGACCACATTGGCCAGTCCCAAAAATGTACTTGCACACTAGACCGACATCCAAGGGACCGATATACATGTAGCACCCTCAACAAAATTATTTGCGGGGACTTGCCAGGACCAGCCCATCCGCACAACCCTCTCCACTCCGGATTACCAATGGTCGGGGTAAGCTGTCCTCTTCACCACGTAAGGTAATAGCTAAATAGGTAATTTTGTTGAGGGTGCTACATGTATATCGGTACCTTGGATGTCGGTCTAGTGTGCAAGTACATTTTTGGGGCTGGCCAATCTAGTGACTTAATAACAGCCCGGTTCTATTGTTCTAGTGCTTTGTAAGAGGGTCTTTTTAAGACAGTCTGTTGTCTTTTCGATATATGCTTAACTTTGAATAGACTGCAGCTAGGAGCATGATCCTAAAGCCATTTTAAAGGTAGGAGTGTGCTCCTTGTTAATAAAGACCACTTATATGGAGAACACAGTTCCCCTTTAAATTGGTAAATGGCTACTGTAAAATGAATGTAGAATGTTTACTCTTGGAATAAAGTAGAATAAAACCCACTGCAGTTAGCAGACAATCCAGTGCCCCTTCGCGCAATCTCAGAGGCACACAATCAGAGATAATCACATAGGGCAAGGAGACAGAATTGGAAATGAGCACTGAGAATAGATCACCTAATTACCATTCATTATCTGTAATTTGCTATAATAATGGAATAAGGAAAAAAAAGAGGTTTGTCTGCAAGGGAAGAAAGGGAATGGAAACAAACAGAAAAAAGTGAGGGAGAGAGGGAAAAGGGATTCACAGCAGGAAAGGAAGACAAAAATGATAAGACAAAATACAGGCAACAAAAAAGACAAATATCCAGTTCAAGACACAAATACACTAGAAACAGGGAACATAGGAAAAATAAACAGAAATCTGCAAAACTAGAAAGGGGAATGGAAAATAGAGACAGAAAAGAGATCAAAAGACTAACGGAGATTCAATAAAAGTTCTTATCGTTTAAAATGGTGCTAATTTTGCCCCAACCAATCAGATCTTATTTAACATCTGAAAGCTAACATCTGATTGGTTGGGGCAAAATTAGCACCATTTTAAACGATAAGAACTTTTATTGAATAACCCTGTATGACTTTTTCCGTTTTTTAGCGATGTACCACAACTCATGTAACGCAGAGGCCTTCATTTTTCTATACAATCCAAAGTGTCCTGTTCCCACTAGTGAGTTGTGTTGAATAGCGCTGAGATAACGCACAGCTGCGTGCATTTTTACGTGGTGCTAAGCCCAACGGACATAAGTCATTGGGAGCGTTGAGAAAATCGTGTACTAATGATTTGTATACAGTTGGAATGCGTGTTTCTGTGCAATGTTCCCACAATCACTAGCGAAGAAAAAAACACAAAAAAGCATTGAAGCACACAGTAACACACTCTAAAAACCCACAAATGCGTTATCGTAAGATTTAGTGTCATACGTAGATAGTGTGAACAAAGCCTAAAGGGGCCCATACATGATCCAATCGTACAATATCGCTATATCATACAATCATGTTTCGGCCATATCGGGAGAATCCTACAATCGGGATTGGTCTGTGTATGCCCCACACATAGCTACACATAGCTATTTTTTTATTATTATCATGGAATTTATTTAGCGCCGATATATTCCGTAGCACTTTACAATTATTTTGATACATTCTCATCTGGACCTGCCCCAAAAGGAGCTTACAAATGTAATCACTTTATTTCACACATGCAACCTATCAGATTGTGCCCGGAGGAAACCCTTCATAAGCAGAGGGAGAACATATATGTAAAGCTGGGAACACATTTGCAAGATTCTGTCTATAACAATCGCCCTACTCGGTCCCAAACGTTTTCCCTATGTAAAGTATAGGGAGCTATCTCGTGACTGTAGATTTCTCCCAGCCGTGGGTGACTCTCTATACTTTAGTACAGGGAGGCGACCACAGCTGAGGGAAATTTTTGGACATTTTCCAATGATCCCGAGGCCATTGGTGAACGTTCGTTAGCGCACGGAAGCAGTAACGAGAAAGGGACAATCAGATTCAACAGGGTCATCCCTTTCTCGTTATTGTGTGTAACCACCTTTAGGAAGGAGATTGTTAATTAAAACAGAAACGCAGAAAGTTCCTTTCCCTTTTTTTTAACCCTCATTTATAAAATAATGATTTATACGGGCCAATTGTGTGAGGGGCACGCCAACACTATCAGTTCCTCTAAGGCCGGCTTAAAAGTGAAGAAAATGCTGGTGCCAACCATTTCTCTGTGTATTGCCCACGTTAAACTAAATCAAATGGTGTATCATTTGCCTTTTTATTCCACCTGGTTCCCAGGATACAACCTGTCAAAATCAGAAAAATCTTCTAGTAGGAGGAAGACATGACAATACTGCAGTTCCTTCCATATCCCTGATAGTAAGATATACATTCAGCCTCAATTGGGTTACAGTAACAATTGTTGTCAGCAGTGATTTGTCAGGAGGGGCAGAGAAGCTAAAACTAACATGATTGTGGATACGTAAATTAACCCTCAGAGTAAGAGATTATATATATATATATACCAGAATGTTTTTTTAAATCTTTATATATAATATTTATAATATTAATAAGGGCATGTCCACCCCTTTCACCAACTTTTAGGATATTGTAGGTCTCCCTCCCCCAGCCCCAAACGCCATATTAGTATGTCAAGAAACGCCCCCGATCATTACTTACCTTCCCTCTATCCTCTGCCACACTGCCCGGCCTTCTGCTTGCATGGAACTGCAAGCAGGGGGCCAGACCTGCAGCCGCGTCCATGATTGGCTGAGAGGCAGCCAATCACAGACGCGGGGGAGTAAAGATCGGGGAAGTTTCTTGACATAATAATATGGTGTTTGGGGCTGGGGGAATAACTAGGGGGAGGGAGACCAAAATGGGTGGGAGAGGGAGGGCTGTCTCTGAGGAGAGACAGGAGGACTGCTAGGCTCCTGGTGGACAGTTTTTGGGACTTTGATGGGGCATAGCAGGGCAGCCATTTGGAGCAGGGATGTAAGGTAAGGATTTTTATGCACTACACAGTGGGGCCAGTAGTGGGTAAAATTATAGTTTTGGGGATGGACATGCCATTTAAAGGACAACTAAATCCACAGAACAACACTGAACCAGAAGGCAGAACACCTTGATATAAAACCAGTAATCTGTGTCTTACCTCTCATTTTGATACGGGCGCGGGAAAATTTACCTAAATAACATATGGTTTGTGCTTTACTTCACAGCATTCTAGTATCACACAGTTTGGTCAACGACCATTATGTTCTGCACATGCTCAGTCCTTAGCTATGGCAGAAACTTGTTACAGTTGGTCACACCCATTAATAATCTCTAGCCAATCCTTTTACAGTACAGATAAAGCAAGGAAGCCTGTGACTGGGGTCAGGAGGTGTGGCCTGACACAAATACTTCATCCAGTTCTTAACAGGCTTACATTTACTTTAATACAAATTACTAAATTGGGATTTTAAAGCTTATTGGTGTTTTTCGGGGGGGTTGTTTTCAGATTCTGGAGTATGAAAAATTGAATTAAGTTCTCCTTTAAGGATCGTATCGAAGTTCTAATTGGTTTGTAGTTTCCACGTGTATCCAAAACTACTGTATGGTGAAAGACAAAAAGTTAAAAGGACAATTATACTCACCTCCCCAGCGCTCCTCGAACAGCCGAATTGAACCCAGGGATGAGGACCTAAACCAGCAAAGTTTATCTTACTCTACAGGCCATCTGCAATACTTTCTTAAAGTAACCAGTCGGCTCCCGTTCTGTCTGCAGTGCGTGACCTAGCCAATGGGATGAAGCGACTGCCTGTGACAGAAGCCTAGAGGAGGAGCGGACCAGTGAGACTAAGGAACACTAAGTTAGTATTACAGATAATCTGTACAGTACCCGGAGGTAAGGACTTTGTGTTTAGCGGTTTAGTCCCTCACACTGGGTACTTTAGGTGTGGATCGGAGGGGAGTATAAAGCTTCTTTATTGCTGTTCTTCCAGTTTACACTACATTCCGTAATTCCTCACAGATGTTATAATAAACAGGCTAGGAATATTAATAGATATTAATACGGTATCATTTCAGTACGAAGTATATTAGCGCCCAGGGGAATCAAGCACATATTTTCTATGAAACGTTTTTGGTTTGTAAGGAAGCAAAAATATATTGGTTAGATTCACTGTCAAGAAATATCTTTCTTGTGTTTTACGGAATATCGATCGCCTGACAGGTTAACACTTTGCCATCTGGTCTGTCTCCTCCTCTTGACATTTGAGTACTGTTTTTTCCGGGGATGGGGTTAAAAGACTCTACAGTCTTTCAGGGTTTTTATGTGGGCTGACATGTCCTATCGATCAAACGTTCATTAAAAAATAATCCACATCCTGTGCTTTGACATCTTTCTCAAGCCTATCATGATGTCACAGACATGGCGTATTGACCAAACGTCCACAAAGACTCCTAAAAATCTCTTTCAACCTAGACCTGCACAGAGAGGTACAGACTCCAACCGCTGGATTTGTCAATATATTTGCAGCCAAAAAACTTTTTTTTTTAATGAAGTACCGGAGTACTGAGACCTCATAGTTGCTGCAGAAAAATCTGTACAATTAACCTTCTGTTGTATATGATAGGTATTAAAGGGCATGTCCACCCCCAAAACTACATTTTAACCCACTACTGGCCCCACTGTGTAGTGTTGAAAAATCCTTACCTTACTTCACTGCTCCAAATGGTTCTCCTGCAATGGCTCTTCAAAGATCAAAAAAGTAAAGAGCAGGAGCCTGCCTGTGTCCCATGCTGTGTCTGCCTCCTGTCTCCCCTCTGGGAGAATTTGGTCATGCGCAATGAAGCCGCGTCCGTGATTGGCTGCCTCTCAGTTTCATGCAAGCAGAGGGCCGTGTCAGATCGCTGGGGGAAACAGGCAGTGTAAGTATAGATCGGCTTAGTTTTTCTGCAAATAACTAGCGGTTGGGGGTGGGAGAGGGAGCCCTACACTACAGAAAAATTTTACAAATGAGGTGCACATGCCCTTTAAGGGGCATGTGTGCCCTAAAATTAAAAAATGGTTGATTGTCAGTAGCCTGCCCCCAACAGCAATTGATATATTTTGCACTTTATTAGATTCATTACTAACTAGATATTAAAGGATAATTATTGCCCCCATTCTGGCAGAGTAAGCTGGCCCCTCTCTCCATGCAGTCAATCAAGAGAGTGATAACTGACATCACAGCCAATGATTGACAACTGTTTTCCCTGCTGCCTCCACTGCACATGCTCAAGCTTATAAAAAGCTCAATGAGTACAGGGAGAGGCAAATACCATTTTCAGAAAAGAAAAGAACTTATCACTAAACATCTGGTTACAAACGCATGTAATTAACTAAAAAAAATTGCAATTGGGGTTACAGGCAGATAACTCCAGATTTTTTTTGTTAGTTTTAAGGGTGGACATGCCCTTTAACTTGAACAGAGTATGCTAGGCTTTGATAAGACATGGGACCCTACATGCTGGACAGCACTGCTCAATCACTAAACAATAACCTTTTCCCCAATAAGCAAAAGTAGATGAGAGAGTTCCTAATCCCTAGCAGAAAGTATCCTGACTATGGAGCTGGCCGTGATGTCTCCTGAGCAAGGTTAACTACAGAATTGGTAATCTTAAGTAAGTAGGAGGCACCAGGTAAGAGAGTTGAGGCCAAGACTTTATCATGGAGAAGCAACAGGTTACATCAACTTCAAAATGCTTTTCCTTGGCTTTACAGCAAGGTAATAAAAGATCTCACATAATAACCCATTTTAATAATATACTTGTTAAGATCTGTTGTATGTACATGCTGATTTGTTTACCTGGGTTTTATGGTCACATTTCACATACTTTGACCACCCAAGTTTATGATATATTAATTCATTAATTAATCGAGTACAGAGGTAAACACATAATCCTTTGGATAATTTAAAACATTTGCCAAGGTTGTTTAATGGTTGTTTAAATATATAGATCTTTTCTGAAGCTAGCTACAGACCTGCAACCATTATCTGTCGCTTTCCTCTACTCATGGCTAGGTGTGTGGCATGCTCAAGACCAAGACTTGGGGACAGACCAGTGGTGCTGGTGATGTCACAGCTTCCAGTACTAGCAAGAAAAAACACCCTTTATACTGCTGTAACTTTGGGTACACTGCAGCTAGAAGCATGATCCTGGAGTTCCTTTGCTGCTGGTTAACACCTTGTAGCCAATCAAAACTTTTGAATAGTTTAGAAGCTGGGCTTGTGATTCAGCTAATGATGCTCTGTCCCAGCAGTGGGTATGCTCAAGACTAAGATTTGGGGGCAGAGAAGTGGTGCTGGTGATGTCACAACTACCAGTACTAGCAAGAAAAAAAAACCCTTATACTGCTGTAACTTTGGGTACACTGCAGCTAGAAGAGGGATCCTGGAGTCATTTTTAAGGTAGGAGCGTGCTCTTTTTAACAAAGGCCACTTGTATGGAGACCACAGTTCCATTTTTCCTTAGCCACGACTTGATCCAACAAACCTCTCTCAAGCAAAAACACTTGTTTTGACAGGATCTACAATTTAGGGTTGTCTTTTTCCAAGTTCCTTTGCTGCTGGTTAACACCTTGTAGCCAATCTAAACTTTATTTGGCACTAACCCTATAGACTGTAAAGGGGCTGGCACCACCAGCTGCACAAGACTGTAACAAACAGGAAGACACTCAGCAACAAAAAGTTAGGCGATAGAACTAGGATTTTTAAAGCTAAAAAGTATAGATGTTCAGGTACCAGTTATACAGAAAATCACCTTGACGAAACCAATAATAGCAATTTAGTTTCTTGTTAAACCAATCACTTCTGGCAGGTTTTTTTTTTATTGGTGATGGAAGGATCCTTGTATTCAGTACACAGGCTTGCTTCTTGCAGGCAGTCTGCATTAAAGCAAATTTGAAACCATCTGTTCCCCCATCATTTATGAAACAACATTGCATAAAAATATCAACATCATGTCATGGTGCAGGTGTTTAGGGAACACAACAGATGCCAACATGTATCAAGGCCTAGAATTCTTGCAAACAAATATATACACACACTCCTGACTATTCCGCAAAATTCTGACAACTGACCGGGATTTTATTTTGCAAACGGAATGTCAATCTTCATGCCAATCACAAATAGTTATCTTGCCGGAAACCGTTAATTGTTGCATGACTATATGGCAGTACTGCAAACCTGTATAGTATACCAGATGTCAGGTATTACATTTCTGGGTCACTGAACATCATGAGAGATGACAAATGAGGAGTTGGGTGAGTTAGAGGATATAAAGCCCCAACCTATGACTATGTAAAGCTGGAGAAGGAACAGTATGTTGACAAACCAAATGATTTACGTAAGCGGGTACAGAAAGGTTCACAATGTAGGGAAACATGATGTCATAACATTAGCAGTAATTATTACATGGATTCAATTATGTCATAAAAAAGGGGGAGTAATTATGTGTATTCAATGATGTCATAAAAAGGTGAGTAATTATCGCATGTATTCAACGTTGTCATAAAATGGGAAGTAATTATTGCATGTATTTAATGATGTCATAAAGGGGAGTAATTATTGCTTGTATTCAATGTCTTAAAAAAGGGAGTAACTATTGCTTGTATTCAATGATGTCTTAAAAGGGGGAGTAATTATTGCATGTTTTCAATGATGTCATAAAAACGAGAGTAATTATCACGTTTTCAATGATGTCATAAAAAGGGGAGTAATTATCACATTTTCAATGATGTCATAAAAAGGGGAGTAATTATCACATTTTCAATGATGTCATAAAAAGGGGAGTAATCATTGAATTAATTTTTTTTAGCAATGGCCAAAGTCAAAGTGGAATTTACCCTTTTGTCTGTACCAACTTTTCAATGCAATGAACACGTCTATCAGTTTATCCCTATTTTAGGTCTACATATAGGGCCTATATAGGTATCAGTGAAAGATGCTTATCCACAGTTCTGTTATAACACAGATAAAGGAAGATGTATCAGACATATTTCTTCTCCACGGGCCTTAAATGATTTACAATCAGAGAGAGAGCCTGGGTGCCTTTGGTAAGACAAGTGCATGGTGTAAGGCGATAAGCTCATTCCTGTCTCCCTGCTCCCATGTCAGAGAGAGGCGACTGCACTTTCTATTCCAGTCACATTGAAAGCTCCTTACCAATCTATCTATCTTGCTCGCAGACAGGCCTCTGCAGCTGGACTGCTCCTATCAACAGCAGAAGCCGCTGGAATCAACAAAGATATTCGTTTCATTTGGATTTCCAGGTTTCATCGACAATAAAAAGAAGGGTGTCTGGACTGTTTATCTACATTTATCTCTATGCAGTTTTTGATTGGTAAAGGAACACACTAAATATCTTAACCTCTCCTTTTTTCTTTATTCTAACATAAGGTGGTTGTTTTCTGTAAAAGAGAAAATCCAGTGGATACCTGGTTATAGATGGTCTCAGCCTTTTCATCTACCTTTCAACGTCTTTGTATTTGATATTCTTATGCTGCCTTAAGGCTGGGACACACTTCATATTGAGATATGATATCAAATAGATTTTAACAATTGGCGATGCCTTATTGGTTAGACGAACTGCAGAGATGTCATATTATAAACAGGAGCGTTTCTTAATTAAAGTTAACTTACCCTTTAATTGTATGCTTTGCAATGCTAGCGTTACGCCCGAGATAGCAGGATCCCAGCTAAGCGTTCTAATGAATACCTACACAGAATACACGCAGTAAATATTTTATTTCGCCTTGGGGAAAAATAACCTTCATCTTTCTTTTCTTACACAGTCAAAACTGAGGGTTTGGACATTAAACACTGAAGGGACATGACACCAGTTTTCATCGGGATCAAAGTAGATTAGGCTGTAAGTAACAGGGAAATGTTATGATCTGTGAAATTCCATTAGGTTTTACATAGAAATATCAAAGCACTGACTAGAACTGGTATTGTTTCTCTTTGTCAATATTACCAGATTGGAAAAATAATGTTATCGTGAACACCCTGGACCATGGCAAAATGATTGCACTATAAACAGCTTTATAAATGTAAAGGACAACTATGACAATTAAAGGACATTTTTCCCACCCCCACACTGGACCACACCCATGGGATCTTCTTAGTTAGGCCGCTTTGCATTCCTAAACTTTGTCCCTTCTACGAGTTCACTATGGGGCCAATAGGAAGACGCCCTCCTTGCAGAGTTTTATCTCATTGGCTTTGTCAAAAACAGATCGAGGAAATAGAAGAGGACCGGAGCTGTGTAGTGAAGTTTAAGTAATGCTGTCTAGCTAAGAACCCAGGGCTGTGGATTTAGAGGTACTTACCCTGTGTACTATGCGTGTGTAGAGATAGCCAGAGGAGAGTATAGTTCTCTTTTAAAGGGCAAGTCCACCCTAAAAAAAGTTTCCTTTAAAATGTTTAACCCCCCCCCCCCCAACCTAGGTTTCACAACAATCTTAAGTGTCAAAGATTCCCCTGTAGGGACTTACCTAACCGGGTCTTGAATCATGGTATATCTTGAGACTTGATAACGGTATATATACCGAAAAAACAGACTATTTTACAACATGTACTTTCATTACCTTTATTCCCTAATTGGGAATGAGACCTTGGTGCTGCTATCTTTTGGTGAATCAAGTGATTGCCGAAGCAAATTGGGGATGAGATTTGACCTAGAGTCCTGAACCAAGTCTGATACTTGTAGTTTACCTGATTGGGTTCAGGTAAACCACAGGGAGTTTAAAATGTTTGCATGTTGGGATCAGTTAGAAAGCTTTGTGTGCGGGTTGAAATAGGCATCAGACGCAGGTGGCGGATGTGTTAAATTTAGTGTATGTGTCACTGTGTGTGCAGGTTGGATGCAGGTCCGCTTGCAGGTCTCTATAATTTTGGGTGTTGGTTGGGTTGTGGTTCTGAATACTTGCAAGTTGGGTTGGGTGTGGTTTTGGAACCCACCAGCAAAGCAGGTGCAGGTTGGGTTCTGGGTCAGTTTAATTTAGGGTGCGGGTTGAGGGTCAAGTGTGGGTCTGAAAAATTAGACCCACCCAAAATTCTAATATGTCCTTTGTTCTGCCATCTGCTATTGAATCGAGTGATCGCCTGCTGAGAAACAACTGAGCCCAACAAGGCAACGCCGGTACTCTGCTAGTGCTTACCTAAACCAGTATTGGCACTTCACAGGCCATTTAAACTTAAAAGATAACTGTATTGCCTCAATGCATTTTTTTTAAATAATTGCTTTAGAAAGAGTAAAGGTATGCAGCCTACCCCATACATTTTTTTCATGATTACAAGCCTCTCTAGGCCTCCAATTAGCCATACTGTGAAGGGGGTGTAACAATTCTGTCTGCATCTAACTGTCACTCAAAGCTAGCATTGTAGAAAACATTCCTCCACCCACCATTGATCAGCTTGTTTATGTAGGCTGTATCCTAGCAGCAGGACATTTCAAGTTTGTTTGACTGGCAGATGAGGAGGAGAGAGGTTGTAACAGACATTCCCACCAGCCAATGATAAGTGTTATGGTAATCATGGCCCTGGTCCGTCTAGGAGGCGGGCTTTTAGCATTCATCTTTGCTGTCTGATATCTAAGGGACGGCAGCACAGCTGTAAATGTGAGTAAATGATTTCAGCTGCTGGAAGTGTGGACATGTAATGGGGGTGATGTTGTTTTGTTTTTTTTATATTGTTGTCCTTTAAGTATTATAAGAAATAAGGCATTCCCAGTTTAGGATATTATAAGTCACGTTGGCGTTCCCAGACCTATTTAAAACCTATATGGTTTAAGAACTGATTATGTTTTATACTAATATCCTCATTTTACAGAAGGTGGAGTATTATTCAATATATACTGTATGTATGTAGAACACAAACAAAAATAATATGATTTAATAATCATATTAACACCAAGCAGAGTATAAAACCTCCAAATAAACCTGCCCTCCCAGGAAATAATGTGGGATAATCATTGAAGGGTATGTCCACCCTAAAAATATTTTAATATATGATAGATACCCCCTGCCCTCCCCCAACCGCCTTGTCAGAATTAAAAAAAAAAACTTTTAGAACATTACTTTCAGCCCCTCTAACCTCCAGGCACATTGAACAGGCTCTCTGCTTGCCGGAACTTGCAAGCAGGGGCCCGGACCGGCAGCCGTGTCTGTGATTGGCTGAGACAAGGCAGTTGGGGGTGGGCAGGGGGTATCTTCCTTATATTATACTAAAAGGATTTAACGTTAGGTGTTAAGACAAGCAAGGATAGATCCAGATGGTTGAGGAGAAACCTTATCACTATGGAGTATGCAGACTTGCATTAAAGCTAGAATAATGGCCAATAACATTAAATTATGGTTTTGGGGGCGGACATTCCCTTTAAACTCCAAATACACTAGTTCTTTTTCTATGCAGTCTCGGCTCTCTCCATTACATCCTTGTTTTTGTAGGTGTTAATAAACCAATCTATTTATTTCACGGTCAAAACTAAAAGCCCCCTCTGTTTAATGTAAAACACTAAATTATTCATTGTGTGGAAAGAATAACTACATATTGCATTTAGTCACCTTGACTCTGACATATTGTAAGTAAAGAATCAATCAGCTTTTGGAATCAGGGACTTTTGTACAGGCAGTAAGAATATCTGTCTCAGCTACCAGACTCTGACGGGGCCCACAGGCATGAAATGACCTTGGGAAAAAGGGCAAATTATTATATGTGTGTATAAATATATATTTAGATTCATTTTAATATTGGAGTTCTAAAAATTACATGTACACCCTCACAGATTATATATGGGTATATCCGCAAGCAAACCCATTGCAGTCAATGGGAGTTTAAAGGGCATGTCCACCCCCAAAACTATAATCCCCCCAACTACTGGCCCCACCATGTAGTGTAGTTTAATCCTTACCTCACATCCCAGCTCCATAGGGTTCTCCTGTAGACCCCCCCCAAAGTCCCAAAACTAACCACCAGGAGGATAGCAGGGCTCTGCCTGCTACCTTGCCTCCGGTAGATATTTGTCATGCGTACTGCAGCCCTTCTCCCCCCTCCCTCCCCCTCTACTATCACTCCCCTAGCAAAATCCCCCTTTATATGTTGCCCCATGTCTCCCAGCCCCAACCGCATATTTTTTATTTTCAAAAAGCTCCCCAAACTCTTACTTACCTCTCTCTGTCCTCCGCTGCACTGAATGACCGGCGCCGCGTCCGTGATTGGCTGCCGCTCAGCCAATCACAGACGCGACTGCGGTCACGGCCTCTGCTTGCATTCTCGCAAGCAGAGGGTCGGCAGTGCGGCGGAGGAACGAGGGGAGGTAAGTAAGAGTTTGGGGGGCTTTCTGAAAAAATCCTTCATGCGGTTGGGGCTGGGAGACATGGGGGAACATCATATTAAAAATGATGTTTTAGGGTGGACATACCCTTTAAAATCTGAAAGTTCCAAATAAAATGAAGGTAATAAATAGCAATGGTAACTTTACTGTATATGGCTAAGGGGCCTAGGAAATGGTCTGGGGAACATGTATCAATGCCCAAAATCTTTTTTTTTAAAAATGCATTCCCGTACCGGAAGCTCCACCCCTCCCCGATATTTAATCGAAAACATTTCAGCAGTTTGGAAAAATTTGTTAATCCTCAAAGTCCAAGTTCCGGCGAATCTGTGAAATCCTCTTCGGAACTGGATTCATCTCTATTGGTAAATCATAAGTCATTGCAAATGACGTCAAAGCCACTGCTATAACTTACGGCCGCCAACCCGTAAAGACTAGGAAGAGGCTAACCAGAACTGAGGAGGATACATTCAGGGAAGGGACGTTGGGGAATGAAGTATTTGGGGGTCCTACTAGTACATATGAATTGGACTCGGGGAAGAATTTCTCTTTGAAGGGCTACTATACTTGCTCAAATCACCCTCCCTTCCATAATAGTACCCAAGATGAGAACCAAAGCTTGTAGTTCCTGATTCCGTGTTGAGCACCTTCGTAGAAGAACTACAGGGAGTAATTATCACATTTTCAATGATGTCATAAAAAGGGGAGTAATCATTGAATTAATTTTTTTTAGCAATGGCCAAAGTCAAAGTGGAATTTACCCTTTTGTCTGTACCAACTTTTCAATGCAATGAACACGTCTATCAGTTTATCCCTATTTTAGGTCTACATATAGGGCCTATATAGGTATCAGTGAAAGATGCTTATCCACAGTTCTGTTATAACACAGATAAAGGAAGATGTATCAGACATATTTCTTCTCCACGGGCCTTAAATGATTTACAATCAGAGAGAGAGCCTGGGTGCCTTTGGTAAGACAAGTGCATGGTGTAAGGCGATAAGCTCATTCCTGTCTCCCTGCTCCCATGTCAGAGAGAGGCGACTGCACTTTCTATTCCAGTCACATTGAAAGCTCCTTACCAATCTATCTATCTTGCTCGCAGACAGGCCTCTGCAGCTGGACTGCTCCTATCAACAGCAGAAGCCGCTGGAATCAACAAAGATATTCGTTTCATTTGGATTTCCAGGTTTCATCGACAATAAAAAGAAGGGTGTCTGGACTGTTTATCTACATTTATCTCTATGCAGTTTTTGATTGGTAAAGGAACACACTAAATATCTTAACCTCTCCTTTTTTCTTTATTCTAACATAAGGTGGTTGTTTTCTGTAAAAGAGAAAATCCAGTGGATACCTGGTTATAGATGGTCTCAGCCTTTTCATCTACCTTTCAACGTCTTTGTATTTGATATTCTTATGCTGCCTTAAGGCTGGGACACACTTCATATTGAGATATGATATCAAATAGATTTTAACAATTGGCGATGCCTTATTGGTTAGACGAACTGCAGAGATGTCATATTATAAACAGGAGCGTTTCTTAATTAAAGTTAACTTACCCTTTAATTGTATGCTTTGCAATGCTAGCGTTACGCCCGAGATAGCAGGATCCCAGCTAAGCGTTCTAATGAATACCTACACAGAATACACGCAGTAAATATTTTATTTCGCCTTGGGGAAAAATAACCTTCATCTTTCTTTTCTTACACAGTCAAAACTGAGGGTTTGGACATTAAACACTGAAGGGACATGACACCAGTTTTCATCGGGATCAAAGTAGATTAGGCTGTAAGTAACAGGGAAATGTTATGATCTGTGAAATTCCATTAGGTTTTACATAGAAATATCAAAGCACTGACTAGAACTGGTATTGTTTCTCTTTGTCAATATTACCAGATTGGAAAAATAATGTTATCGTGAACACCCTGGACCATGGCAAAATGATTGCACTATAAACAGCTTTATAAATGTAAAGGACAACTATGACAATTAAAGGACATTTTTCCCACCCCCACACTGGACCACACCCATGGGATCTTCTTAGTTAGGCCGCTTTGCATTCCTAAACTTTGTCCCTTCTACGAGTTCACTATGGGGCCAATAGGAAGACGCCCTCCTTGCAGAGTTTTATCTCATTGGCTTTGTCAAAAACAGATCGAGGAAATAGAAGAGGACCGGAGCTGTGTAGTGAAGTTTAAGTAATGCTGTCTAGCTAAGAACCCAGGGCTGTGGATTTAGAGGTACTTACCCTGTGTACTATGCGTGTGTAGAGATAGCCAGAGGAGAGTATAGTTCTCTTTTAAAGGGCAAGTCCACCCTAAAAAAAGTTTCCTTTAAAATGTTTAACCCCCCCCCCCCCAACCTAGGTTTCACAACAATCTTAAGTGTCAAAGATTCCCCTGTAGGGACTTACCTAACCGGGTCTTGAATCATGGTATATCTTGAGACTTGATAACGGTATATATACCGAAAAAACAGACTATTTTACAACATGTACTTTCATTACCTTTATTCCCTAATTGGGAATGAGACCTTGGTGCTGCTATCTTTTGGTGAATCAAGTGATTGCCGAAGCAAATTGGGGATGAGATTTGACCTAGAGTCCTGAACCAAGTCTGATACTTGTAGTTTACCTGATTGGGTTCAGGTAAACCACAGGGAGTTTAAAATGTTTGCATGTTGGGATCAGTTAGAAAGCTTTGTGTGCGGGTTGAAATAGGCATCAGACGCAGGTGGCGGATGTGTTAAATTTAGTGTATGTGTCACTGTGTGTGCAGGTTGGATGCAGGTCCGCTTGCAGGTCTCTATAATTTTGGGTGTTGGTTGGGTTGTGGTTCTGAATACTTGCAAGTTGGGTTGGGTGTGGTTTTGGAACCCACCAGCAAAGCAGGTGCAGGTTGGGTTCTGGGTCAGTTTAATTTAGGGTGCGGGTTGAGGGTCAAGTGTGGGTCTGAAAAATTAGACCCACCCAAAATTCTAATATGTCCTTTGTTCTGCCATCTGCTATTGAATCGAGTGATCGCCTGCTGAGAAACAACTGAGCCCAACAAGGCAACGCCGGTACTCTGCTAGTGCTTACCTAAACCAGTATTGGCACTTCACAGGCCATTTAAACTTAAAAGATAACTGTATTGCCTCAATGCATTTTTTTTAAATAATTGCTTTAGAAAGAGTAAAGGTATGCAGCCTACCCCATACATTTTTTTCATGATTACAAGCCTCTCTAGGCCTCCAATTAGCCATACTGTGAAGGGGGTGTAACAATTCTGTCTGCATCTAACTGTCACTCAAAGCTAGCATTGTAGAAAACATTCCTCCACCCACCATTGATCAGCTTGTTTATGTAGGCTGTATCCTAGCAGCAGGACATTTCAAGTTTGTTTGACTGGCAGATGAGGAGGAGAGAGGTTGTAACAGACATTCCCACCAGCCAATGATAAGTGTTATGGTAATCATGGCCCTGGTCCGTCTAGGAGGCGGGCTTTTAGCATTCATCTTTGCTGTCTGATATCTAAGGGACGGCAGCACAGCTGTAAATGTGAGTAAATGATTTCAGCTGCTGGAAGTGTGGACATGTAATGGGGGTGATGTTGTTTTGTTTTTTTTATATTGTTGTCCTTTAAGTATTATAAGAAATAAGGCATTCCCAGTTTAGGATATTATAAGTCACGTTGGCGTTCCCAGACCTATTTAAAACCTATATGGTTTAAGAACTGATTATGTTTTATACTAATATCCTCATTTTACAGAAGGTGGAGTATTATTCAATATATACTGTATGTATGTAGAACACAAACAAAAATAATATGATTTAATAATCATATTAACACCAAGCAGAGTATAAAACCTCCAAATAAACCTGCCCTCCCAGGAAATAATGTGGGATAATCATTGAAGGGTATGTCCACCCTAAAAATATTTTAATATATGATAGATACCCCCTGCCCTCCCCCAACCGCCTTGTCAGAATTAAAAAAAAAAACTTTTAGAACATTACTTTCAGCCCCTCTAACCTCCAGGCACATTGAACAGGCTCTCTGCTTGCCGGAACTTGCAAGCAGGGGCCCGGACCGGCAGCCGTGTCTGTGATTGGCTGAGACAAGGCAGTTGGGGGTGGGCAGGGGGTATCTTCCTTATATTATACTAAAAGGATTTAACGTTAGGTGTTAAGACAAGCAAGGATAGATCCAGATGGTTGAGGAGAAACCTTATCACTATGGAGTATGCAGACTTGCATTAAAGCTAGAATAATGGCCAATAACATTAAATTATGGTTTTGGGGGCGGACATTCCCTTTAAACTCCAAATACACTAGTTCTTTTTCTATGCAGTCTCGGCTCTCTCCATTACATCCTTGTTTTTGTAGGTGTTAATAAACCAATCTATTTATTTCACGGTCAAAACTAAAAGCCCCCTCTGTTTAATGTAAAACACTAAATTATTCATTGTGTGGAAAGAATAACTACATATTGCATTTAGTCACCTTGACTCTGACATATTGTAAGTAAAGAATCAATCAGCTTTTGGAATCAGGGACTTTTGTACAGGCAGTAAGAATATCTGTCTCAGCTACCAGACTCTGACGGGGCCCACAGGCATGAAATGACCTTGGGAAAAAGGGCAAATTATTATATGTGTGTATAAATATATATTTAGATTCATTTTAATATTGGAGTTCTAAAAATTACATGTACACCCTCACAGATTATATATGGGTATATCCGCAAGCAAACCCATTGCAGTCAATGGGAGTTTAAAGGGCATGTCCACCCCCAAAACTATAATCCCCCCAACTACTGGCCCCACCATGTAGTGTAGTTTAATCCTTACCTCACATCCCAGCTCCATAGGGTTCTCCTGTAGACCCCCCCCAAAGTCCCAAAACTAACCACCAGGAGGATAGCAGGGCTCTGCCTGCTACCTTGCCTCCGGTAGATATTTGTCATGCGTACTGCAGCCCTTCTCCCCCCTCCCTCCCCCTCTACTATCC
>JAACNH010000584.1:110000-174669 GCA_019447015.1 Hymenochirus boettgeri | reverse complement strand
ATCCTAAACCTCTACACAACACCTGTCTGTCTGTCTGCATCTACATCTATTCTACTTCTGTCTATCTGTCTATCCTAAACCTCTACACAACACCATGTCTGTCCTGTCTATCTACATCTATCTACTGTCTCTCTATCTGTCTATCCTCAACCTCTACACAACACAGTCCCTGTCTCGTCTATCTATATCCTTCATACTGTCTGTCTATCTGTCTCTTGCCTAAATCCTGCTATCCCCTTACACAACTGTCCTGTTGTCTATCCTACATCATAACTGTCTGTCTATCTGTCTAACCTAAACCTCTCACAACACCTGTCTGTCTGTCTATCTCATCTATCTACTGCTGTCTATCTGTCTATCCTAACCTCTACACAACACCGTCCTGTCTGTCTATCTAGCATCTATCTACTGTCTGTCTATCTGTGTATCCTAAACCTCTACACCACACAACACCGTCTGTCTGTCTATCTACATCTATCTACTGTCTGTCATCTGTCTATCCTAAACCTCTACCAACTCCGCTGTCTGTCTATCTACATCTATCTACTGTCTCTCTATCTGTCTATCCTAAACCTCTACACAACACCTCTGTCTGTCTATCTACATCTATCTACTGTCTTACATCTGTCATCCTAAACCTCTACCAAACCCTGTCTTTCTGTCTATCTACATCTATCTACTGTCTCCTTTCTATCTGTCTATCCTAAACCTCTACACAACACCAGTCCTGTGTGTCTATCTACATCTATCTACTGTCGTCTATTGTCTATCCTAAACCTCTACACACACCGTCTGTCTGTCTATCTACATCTATCTACTGTCTGTCTATCTGTCTATCCTAAACCTCTAACAACACCTGTCTGTCT
This sequence comes from Hymenochirus boettgeri, assembly GCA_019447015.1. Lineage (NCBI taxonomy): Eukaryota > Metazoa > Chordata > Amphibia > Anura > Pipidae > Hymenochirus > Hymenochirus boettgeri. The sequence goes on along the minus strand of JAACNH010000584.1, from coordinate 173,803 downwards.
GTCTATCTACATCTATCACTGTCTGTCTATCTGTCTATCCTAAACCTCTACACACCCTGTCTGTCTGCTATCTACATCTATCTACTGTCTGTCTATCTGTCTATCCTAAACCTCTACACAACACCATCTGTCTGTCTATCTACATCTATCTACTGTCTGTCTATCTGTCTATCCTAAACCTCTACACAACACACCAGTTCTGTCTGTCTATCTACATCTATCTCTGTCTCGTCTATCCTGTACTTCTAAACCTCTACACAACACCTGTTGTCTGTCCCTATCTACATCTATCTACTGTCTGTCTATCTGTCTATCCTAAACCCTACACAACACCGTCTGTCTGGCTATCTTACATCATGCTACTGTCCTCATCATCTGTCGATCCTAAACCTCTACGACAACACACGCCTGTCTGTCTTCTACATCATCATGTCTGTTGCATCTACACTTCACCACCGTCTGTCTGCACACTACTACGTCTCCATCGCTACCTAAACCTCTACACAACCCGTCTGTCTGTCTATCTACTCTATCTAGCTCGCTCTCTCTCTGTCTATCCTAAACCTCTACACAACACCGTCTGTCTGTCTACATCTATCTACTGTCTGTCTATCTGTATTCTAAACTCTACACAACACCTGTCTGTCTTCTACATCTATCTACTGTCCCTCTCTGATCTGTCTTTCCTAAACCTCTACACAACACCAGTCCTGTCTGTCTATCTACACTTATCTACTGTCTGTCTATCCTGTCTCTATCCTAAACCTCTAACAACACCTGTCGTCTGTCTATCTACATCTATCTACTGTCTCTCTATCTGTCTATCCTAAACCTCTACACAACACCATCTGTCTGTCTCTCTACATCTATCTCTGTCTGTCTATCTGTCTATTCCTAAACCTCTACACACACCTGTCTTCTGTCTATCTACATCTATCTACTGTCTGTCTATCTGTCTATCCTAAAACCTCTACACAAACACCTGTCTGTCTGTCTATCTACATCTACTACTGTCTGTTTCCTATCTGTCTATCCTAAACCTCTACTACAACACCATCTGTCTGTCTATCTACAATCTATCTACTTCTCTGTCTATCTGTCTATCCTAAACCTCTACACAACACCATCTGTCTGTCATCTACATCTATCTACTGTCTGTCTATCTGTCTATCCTAAACCTCTACACAACACCAGTCTGTCGGTCTATCTACATCTATCTACTGTCTGTCTATCTGTCTATCTACAACCTCTACACAACACCTGTCTGTCCTGTCTATCTACATCTATCTACTGTCTGTCTATCTGTCTATCCTAAACCTCGTACACAACACCTGTCGTCTGTCTATCTCATCTATCTACTGTCCTCTCTATCTGTCTATCCTAACCTCTACACAACACCTGTCTGTCTGTCTATCTACATCTATCTACTGTCTGTCTATCTGTCTATCCTAAACCTCTACACACACCCTGTCTGTCTTGTCACATCTATCTACTGTCCTGTCTATCTGTCTATCCTAAACCTCTACACAACCCTGTCCTGTCTGTCTATCTACCATCTATCTACTGTCTCTCGATCTGTCTATCCTAAACCTCTACACAACCCTGTCTGTCTGTCTACATCTATCTACTGTCTGTCTATCTGTCTATCTTAAACCTCTACACAACACCTGTCTGTCTGTCTATCCTACATCTATCTACTGTCTGTCTATCTGTCTATCCTAAACCTTACCCACACACCTTGTCTGTCTGTCTATCTACATTATCTACTGTCTCGTCTATCTGTCTATCCTAACCTCACACACAACCCCGTCTGTCTATCTACATCTATCTACTGTCTGTCTATCTGTCTATCCTAAACCTCTACACAACACCTGTCTGTCTGTCTATCTACATCTATCTACTGTCTCTCTATCTGTCTATCCTAAACCTCTACACAACACCTGTCTGTCTGTCTACATCTATCTACTGTCTGTCTATCTGTCTATCCTAAACCTCTACCACAACACCTGTCTGTCTGTCTATCTACATCTATCTACTGTCTGTCTATCTGTCTATCCTAAACCTCTACACAACACCTGTCTGTCTGTCTATCTACATCTATCTACTGTCCTCTCTATCTGTCTATCCTAAACCTCTACACAACACCTGTCTGTCTGTCTACTCTATCTACTGCTGTCTATCGTCCTATCCTAAACCTCTACACAACACCTGTCTGTCTGTCTATCTACTCTATCTACTGTCTGTCTATCTGTCTATCTCCTAAACCTCTACACAACACCTTCTGTCTGTCTACTACATCTATCTACTGTCTCTCTATCTGTCTATCCTAAACCTCTACACAACACCTGTCTGTCTGTCTATCTACATCTATCTACTGTCTGTCTATCTGTCTATCCTAAACCTCTACACAACACCTGTCTGTCTATCTACATCTATCTACTGTCTGTCTATCTGTCTATCCTAAACCTCTACACACCACCTGTCTGTCTGTCTACTACATCTATCTACTTCCGTGTCCTATCCTGTCTATTCCTAAAACTCTACACAACACCTTCTGTCTGTCCTATCTACACCTATCTACTGTCTGTCTCTGTCTATCCTAAACCTCTACACAACACCTGTCTGTCTGTCTATCTAACATCTATCTGCCTGTCTGTCTATCTGTCTATCCTAAACCTCTACACACACCAACCCCCCCCCCCCACTGTCTGTCTGTCTATCTACATCTATCTACTGTCTGTCTATCTGTCTATCCTAAACCTCTACACAACACCTGTCTGTCTGTCTATCTACATCTATCTACTGTCTCTCTATCTGTCTATCCTAAACCTCTACACAACACCTGTCTGTCTGTCTACATCTATCTACTGTCTGTCCTACTGTCTATCCTAAACCTCTACACAACACTGTCTGTCTGTCTATCTACCTCTATCTACTGTCTGTCTATCTGTCTATCCTAACCTACCACAACACCTGTCTGTCTAGTCTACTCTATCTACCTTCCTGTCTATCTGTCTATCCTAAACCTCTACACAACCACCTGTCTGTCTGTCTGATCTACATCTATCTACTGTCCTGTCTATTTCTATCCTAAACCTCTAACAACACCTGCTGTCGTCTAATCTACATCTATCTTCACTGTCTGTCTATCTGTCTATCCTAACCTCTACACACACACCTGTCTGTCTATCTACATCTTCTACTGTCTGTCTATCTGTCTATCCTAAACCTCTACACAACACCTGTCTGTTCTGTCTAATCTACATCATACTGTCTGTCTATCTGTCTATCCTAAACCTCTACACACACACCTGTCTGTCTGTCCTATCTACATCTATCTACTGTCTGTCTATCTGTCTATCCTAACCTCTCTCACAACACCCTGTCTGTCGTCTATCTACACTCTCTACGTCCTGTCTATCTGTCTATCCTACCTCTACACACACCTTTCTGTCTGTCTATCTACACTCTATCTACTGTCTGTCTATCTGTCTATCCTAAACCTCTACACAACACCTGTCTGTCTGTCTATCTACATCTATCTACTGTCTGTCTATCTGTCTATCCTAAACCTCTAACAACACCTGTTCTGTCTGTCTATCTACCTCTATCTACTGTCTGTCTATCTGTCTATCCTAAACCTCTACACAACACAGTCTGTCTGGTCTATCTACATCTATCTACTGTCTGCTATCTGTCTATCCTAAACCTCTCACACAACACCTGTCCTGTCTATCTACATCTATCTACTGTCTCTCTATCTGTCTATCCTAACCTCTACACCAACACCCAAGTCTGTCTGTCTATCTCCATCTATCTACTGTCTGTCTATCTGTCTATCCTAAAACCCTCTACACAACACCTGTCTGTCTGTCTATCGACATCTCTACTGTCTCTCTATCTGTCTATCCTAACCTCTACCAACCCATTCTTCTGTCTACTACTCTTCTCTGTCTGCTATCTGCTATCCTAAACCTCTACACAACACCTTCTGTCTGTCTATCTACAATCTATCTACTGTCTGTCTATCTGTCTATCCTAAACTCTACACAACACCAGTCTGTCTGTCTATCGTACACTATCTACTGTCTGTCTATCTGTCCCGATCCTAAACCTCTACACAACACCTGTCTGTCTATCTACATCTATCTACTGTCTCTCTATCTGTCATCCTAAACCTCTACACACCCAGTCCTGTCTGTCTATCTACATCTATCTACTGTCTGTCTATCTGTCTATCCTAACCTCTACACAACACCTGTCTGTCTGTCTATCTAGCATCTATCTACTGTCGTCTTATCTGTCTATCCTAAACTCTACACCACCTGCTGTCTGTCTATCTACATCTATCTACTTGTCTGTCTATCTGTCTATCCTAAACCTCTACACACCAGTCTGTCTACTGTCTGTCTATCTACATCTATCTACTGTCTGTCTATCTGTCTATCCTAACCTCTACACAACCCCTGTTCTGTCTGTCTATCTACATCTATCTCTGCTGTCCTCTCTGTCTATCCTAACTCTACACAACACCTGTCGGTCTGTCCTATACTATCTACGTCTGTCTATCTGTCTATCCTAAACCTCTACACAACACTGTCCTGTCTGTCTATCTACACTCGATCTACTGTCTGTCTATCTGTCTGTCCTAAACCTCTACACAACACCATCTGTCTGTCTTCTACTCTATCTACTGTCTTTCTATTTTCTATCCTAACCTCTACACAACCCTGCTGCTATCTACATCTATCTACTGTGTCTGTCTATCTGTCTATCCTAAACCTCTACACAACACCTGTCTGTCTACTACATCTATCTACTGTCTGTCTTCTGTCTATCCTAACCCTCTACACAACACCTTCTGTCTGTCTATCTACATCTATCTACTGTCCTGTCTATCTGTCTATCCTAAACCTCTACCACAACACCTGTCTGTCTTTCTACTACACTCTATCTACTGTCTCTCTTCTTTCTATCCTAAACCTCTACACAACACCTGTCTGTCCTATCTACATCTATCTACTGTACTGTCTATCTGTCCTATCCTAAACCTCTACACACTCAGTCTGTCTATCTACATCTATCTACTGTCTGTCTATCTGTCTATCCTAAACCTCTACACTACGACACCTGTCTGTCCTGTCTATCTACACCTCTCTCTACTGTCTGTCTATCTGTCTATCCTAAACCTCTACACAACACCAGTCTGTCTGTCTATCTACATCTATCTACTGTCTGTCTATCTGTCTATCCTAAACCTCTACACAACACCTGTCTGTCTATCTACATCTATCTACTGTCTCTCTATCTGTCTATCCTAAACCTCTACACACACCAGTCTGTCTGTCTATCTACATCTGTCTACTGTCTGTCTATCGTCATCCTAAACCTCTACACAACCCTGTCTGTCTGTCATCTAATCTATCTACTTGTCTGTCTATCTGTCTATCCTAACCCTCTACACAACACCAGGTCTGTCTGTCTATCTACATCTATCTACTGTCTGTCTATCTGTCTATCCTAAACCTCTACACAACACCTGTCTGTCTGTCTATCTACATCTATCTACTGTCTGTCTATCTGTCTATCCTAAACCTCTAACAACACCTGTCTGTCTGTCTATCTACATCTATCTACTGTCCCCCCCCCCCCCTCTGTCTAACTGTCTATCCTAAAACCTCTACAACACAGTCTGTCCTTGCTATCTACATCTATCTACTGTCTGTCTATCTGTCTATCCTAAACCTCTACACACCAGTCTGTCTACTGTCTGTCCTATCTATCTTACATATATCTACTGTCTGTCTATCCTAAACCCTCTACACACTACCAGTCTGTCTACTGTCTGTCTATCTATCAACATCTATGTACTGTCTGTCTATCTGTATATCCTAAGCCTCTACAACAAACCTACTAACTGTCTGTCTGTCTGTCTATTATACTGTCTGTCCTATCTACTGTCTGTCAGTCTATTCATTTGTCTGTCTATCTACATCTATCTAATGTCTTACTGTCTTAACGTTCTGTCTATCCTAACCTCTACACAAAGCCTATCTCTCTATTATCCACTGTCGGTCTGTGTATCTACTGTCGTTGTCTATTTACATCTATCTACAGTCTGTCTGTAACATCTGTCTATCTAAGCCTCTACACCATGCCTATCTACAGTCTGTCTATTATACTGTCAGTCTATCTACATCTATCTACTCTGTCTATCTATCTACTATCTATCTGTCTATTAAATTTTCTGTCTATTCTATTTACATCTATCCCTGTCTGTCTGTCTTAAACGGTCTGTCTTCCTAAACCTCTACCAAAGCCTATCTGTCTATCCACTGTCGTCTGTGTATCTACTGTCTGTCTGGATTATTATATGTATGTCTAATCTTCATCTATCAACTGCCGTCTTGTTGTTTGTATATCTGTCTGTCCTAACCTTAACACAACACCTATCTGGTCTACTGTCTTTTTATGTCTATCCATCTACTTCTCTATCTATTTACTGTCTGTCGGCTATCATTCTATCTGTCTATCCTAAACCTCAACACAACACCTGTCTGTCTATTATATGTCATCTTTCTACTGTCTGTCATCTTAAACCTCACACACACCTTTACTGTCCACCTACCGTCTCATTCTATCTATCTATCTATCTATCATCTATCTTATATTATCAATTATTATCTATCTATCTATCTATCTATCTATCTATCACTATATATTGTCTATCAATCAATCATAATGCTATTCTACTATTTATTTATTACATGTTTGTCTGTCTAGGTATCTATCTATCTATCTATCTATCTATCTATCTATCTATTGTCCCTTAATGTATCTATCTCTATCTATCTATTATCTATCTATCTCTTATCTACCTATTTATCTATCTATCTCTTATCTACCTATTTATCTATCTATCTCTTATCTACCTATTTACTTCTATCTTCTATCTATCTATTACTATCTATCTATCTATCTATCTATCTATCTATCTATCTATCTATCTATCTATCTATCTATCTATGTATCTATCTATATCACCTTCTATATTATCTAATCTATCATCTATCTATCTGCATCTCTCTATCTCTACCTATCTATCTATCTGTATCTATCTATCTATCTATCTATCTATCTATCTATCTATCTATCTATCTATCTATCTATCTATCTATCTCTATCTATCTATCTATCTATCTATCTATCTATATCTACACTCTATCTATATTATCGCATCATCTCTCTATCTATCTATCTAATCTCTCCTATCTATCTACTATCTTCTATCTATCTATCTATCATCTATCTATCTATCTATCTATCTATCTATCTATCTATCTATCTATCTATCTTTTTCTATCTATCTATCTATTATCTATATATCATCTATCTATTATCTATCTATCTATTATCTATCTATCTATCTATCTATCTATTATACTGTCTGTATATCTATTATACTGTCTATCTATTCTATCTTATGCATGTCTGTCTATCTTTTATATCTCTGTCTGTCTCTCCTCTCTGTCGCCTTCTAATCACCTGTAATGTCTGTCTATCTACTGTGTATCTTGTACAGTATATTGCTGTTTTTCTGTGAATTGAGCAGAGAACCCTTGACATATTCTGGAGCTGTTATTCTCAGTAATAACATTTGCTTTGCCCAGCAAAAGGGGAATATATACCAGTGTCTGTGTTATGTAACTCTAACCTTTTATTACTGGCAGAGCCCATAATATAGCTACTTAGCATCAATGTTCCATTCATTAGGACGAGTTTATAAAGCGCCTGCTTAGCTTGCATCACAAACATAACACACTGACTGGAAATACCGTTACAGGAATCTGAATACCATAAATATTCTAGAATACAGCATATGTGCCTTTCACTGCTTGTAAATAGGATTATGTGGGTGGGTCATTTCAGCTTGTTCTCGCAATCGACTCTTTCGCCGAGATTTTGCATTTAGAGGTTATGGTGTTACAGTCAGTGGTTTGTGGTATTTGAGTTGGTTTTAACATGTATGGAAGTTATACTACATAAATACGGTCATGCCCTCGCCCCACCATTGCCCTAATATATATGTAATATGGGGACAATGGAGATTGTTTATACTAAAAAGAATGCTTTGCTAGTCTTTCATTAAATGTGGGTAACACTTCAATCCATTACTGGCTTGCTCAGGCTCCTCCTCTGCTAACCGACTCCTTCTTCCTCTGATCTGACTCTCTGAGCAGTGAAGCATGCTCAGTATAACTTTGAGGCAGCAATGGGGAGAGGGAATTATCCACCATGCCAATGCACACATATCAACTGTCGCCATTCCAGTTACAGTAAACTGCGGACGAGTCAATGATAATAAGACGCTTAGTTATCATAAAGGTTTCATTCTGGCCTATGGTTCAGCCCATTGTAGTGATGCTCTTGTCTCTATAATAATAGTCCAAGTTCTAAGGGTTAATAAAATAATCCTAAACTACAGAAGAAGAAACCTCTCCCCGATCCGTAAATATTTTGGAACCAATAATAAGGGAACGTTTCCTTTTAATAAAATCTCTAATAATGATTCCCTATTAGGAAATGAAGGCCGTAATGCTATAAGATGCGCTCCCAGGGAATAGAATCTGAATCTCTTTGTGACGTTGAATAGAAATGTTCTGGATACAATACTAGAAAGTGTCTTTTTTGGGATAAAGACTTTTATTGGACGGATTAAAACTTTAATTCCCTGTAATAGGCCACCTAATAAAATCTCCTTTTTTTTTCCAGAATGATTTTGTTCCTCCACCTGGGGGGCCACATTTAACACTTTCACTTCATAAATCATTAACCAGGAGCCAGATGTTTCCCTAAGCTAAAAGCCAGAGATGGAACATCAGAGATGTAAAGAATAAGAAAAATACAGGCAGGGTATCGTTGCTGCCCATGAAGCCTTTAACATGACGGTCAATTACAATTTTTGTCTCTGCTGGGACAGTGTTTAATATACAGGTGTTGTTGAACTAACCGCACAAATATTAGGTCCCCACCATACAATATATAGATAATATATAGTTCAACAACAACCACATCCTCTGGTGGCTTGGTGATGTCACCTCTCATTAAAACCTGCGTCAATGACAATTGTGAATGTTTAAGGTATGAACACATTCACATGTTGTGTTACATACCTGTCCTAATATTTTATCAATCCCTGCATGTTCTAACTTCTCCAGTTACTTGAGATTGAATTCTATGAACCAGGACTTGGAACTTGTGTTTCTGGACACGACCTTCAAGTCATGTTCATAATGCTTTCAACATGGCGGGCGCGTGAAAATTCCAGGAGAGCCATCAGACTTGGGAGGGTTTTGGGGGCCTTTAACTTAACGACAAATTCCATGCTAGTCCTGTCTTGGAGCTGCCATGAAATGTGCTTTGAGATCAGCCAATGAACCATCATAGCAGATGAATGCTCAAGAGGAACGGGTGCTCTGAAGGTTTCCTGGTGGTTTTAACCAACCCAACCTTGCTACTCTGGTCCCTCCATGAGAAGATAACATGATACCACAATCAACACATTGTCATTCCATGTAGAGGTATCACATGGTTGTAGACCCACTAACGGACGAGGGCCACTCTGTGTAAAAATAACTCTTTGTATCCTGATGCCATTATATGTAAAGTTTCAGAATATTATACCAAACACCAGGTCTACAATAATAATAATATAAAATGTAATATCGATGGTTCCCTAGCCATATACTGGGCAGGTAACTACTAATATCCTTATATTTTACTATGGGGAGGTTGTTATTTCCTATTATACATACTTAACATTAACAAGGTAAGTATAGATTTTACTGAGGGAGGGGCCAACGCCTTTTAACTAGAGATGTCCGAACTTCACAAATCCGGTCCGCTCGTGGATCCACAATTTTTCGAGAAAATTCGAAAAATCCGGCGAGCGAACCCCTTAAAACCTTTAAGTCGAAAATAGATTATTCTGCGAAAATACAAAATCTGCGATTTCTCGTTTGAAAGTTCGGAAGCGGAAAACCGGAAAATCCGCGATAATCCGCCGTTCGCGGAACGAGGTAATCCAACTGGGCCATCACTACTTTTACACAGATGTTCCCAACCGGGGGTGTGTATAGATATATTATGAAGACAACTACTAGTCTGCGTGTTATGTTTGTATGAATTTATCAGGGTTATCAATAAAAGTTCTTCATTAAAGGTGCTAGTTTTGCCCCACCAATCAGATCGTATTAACATTTGAAAGCTAAAATCTGATTGGTGGGGGCAAAATTAGCACCATTTTAAACGAAAGAACATTTTTGAATCTCCCTGATTGTATTTCGATGAATGATGACTAATATAAAGATATCAATGAACGTTATATTTATGTTTATTATATTTGGGGATCCCCCGGACATGAGAATAGTTTCAAGGGTTCCGCAAGGATTAAAAACACTGATATAACGTGTATTATTTCTATATAATCCACTAATCCTTACTTTAATACCGACCCCTTTCCTAATGGGCCATTAGTTATGACTACGAGAATAAGACATTTTAAAACAGACGTCTCCTTTATATTCCGGAGAGTTTTCAGGTGAAACTTTAACCTTTTTATAGCTGAACATTATACAATAATATTGCAAGGTTTTGTGCTCATCACCCCCGTCCTTGTAAATGACAAATCTGCACACCTGATTTTATAGGACGTATATATAAAGTGACGGGATCCTTATGGACGCATTCGCAGACACAAACCGATTTTTTCCTAATAAAACGAATAGAAATGATAAAACAGAACGAAGTGAAATAGATAAGTGGGCAAAATATCACATTTAAAGGGGAACTAACCCCAAATACAATAAATGAGAGTAATCCACAGCAGGACGCCATGTTAACTTTTCCACCATTACTATAATAGGTTAGCCTTTCCTTAAAGGATTATCAATGGATAGTTGGTGAGTTCAGGGCACCGCCAGCATTTAAGCTACGTCCCTCTTGTATAGGCCAATCACATGTTAGGAAGTATAAATTACCATTATATTCTCCTTACCCCTAGATATTTGCTGTATGGACCTCCTCCTTTATATAAACCTCAAGGATATTAGATGTTTATCAGGAGTTCCATGAGCATATAAATTATGAGCACAGTAGATGTATAACAGGGGTTAATTGATAGTTTTACAGGTTCTAACCCTCATTATAGCAAACAATATTACCATATAAATCCTTGTTCCTTTCTGTCCCTGTATACATAGATTACTGTGGTAAGTCAGTGGTCGTACTGGTGGACAGTAGATGTAATAAAGGGTTTAATTGATATTGTTACAGGTATATAACCTCATTATAGTAATAAACAATATACCATATAAATCCTTGTTCCTTTCTGTCCCTGTATACATAGTTTACTGTGTGTAAGGTCTGGTAGTACTGTTGACTAGAAGTAATAAAGGGGTTAATTGATATTTACAGGTTAACCCTCATTATAGTATAACAATGTTACATATAAATCCTTGTTCCTCTCTGTCCCTGTAACACATTTACGTGTGTAAGGTCAGTGTCAGTACTGTGACATGATGTAAAAAGGGTTAATTGATATGTTACAGGTATAACCCTCATTATAGGTATAAACAATATTACCATATAAATCCTTGTTCCTTTCTGTCCCTGTATACATAGTTACTGTGTGTAAGGTCAGTGGTCATTACGTGGGACAGTAGATGTAATACAGGGGTTTAATTGATATTTTACAGGTATAACCCTCATTATAGTATACAATATTAACCATATAAATCCTTGTTCCTTTCTGTCCCTGTATCATAGTTACTGTGTGTAGTCAGTTGGTCATACTGTGGACAGTAGATTAATAAAGGGTTAATTGATATGTTACAGGTATAACCCTCATTATAGTATAAACAATATTACCATATAAATCCTGTTCCTTTCTATCCCTGTACACATAGTTACTGTGTGTAAGGTCAGTGGTCAGTACTGTGGACAGTAGATTGTAATAAAGGGTTAATTGATATGTTACAGGTATAACCCTCATTATAGTATATAACAATATTACCTATAAATCCTTGTTCCTTTCTGTCCCTGTATACATATTTACTGTTTTAAGGTCATTGGTCATTACTGTGGACAGTAGATGTAATAAGGGGTTAATTGATATTTTACAGGTATAAAACCCTCATTATAGTTAAACACAATGTTACCTAAAAATCCTTGTTTCCTTTCGTCCCTGTATACATGTTTCTGTGGGGGGTAAGGTACAGTGGTCATTACTGTGGACAGTAGATTACTAAGAAGGGTTAATTGATATGTTCAGGTAGAACCCGTCATATAGTTATAACAATATTACCATATAAATCCTTGTTTCCTTTCTGTCCCTGTAACTAATACTGTGTGTAAGGTCAGTGGTCTACGGTGGACAGTAGATGTGAATAAAGGGTTAATATGATATTACCGTTATAAGCCCTGCATTAGTAGTAAAACAATTACCATATATATCCTTGTTCCTTTCTGTTCCTTGTATACATATTACTGTGTGTAAGGTCAGTGGTCAAATCATACTGTGGCAGTAGGTGTAATAAAGGTGGTTATTGAATGTTACAGGTTAACACCTCATTATAGTATAACAATATTACCATATAAATCCTTGTTTCCGTTTCTGTCCCTGTAGACATATTATGTGTGTAGGTCAGTGTCATACGGTGGACAGTAAGACGTAATAACGGGTTAATTGATATGTTACAGGTGTAACCCCATATAGTATAAACAATATTACCATATACAATCCTTGTCCTTTTCTGGACCTTGTATCATAGTTACTGTGTGTAGGTCAGGGGTCAGTACTGTGGCATGAGCATGTATAAAAAGGGGTTAATTGATATGTTTACGGTATAACCCTCTTATAGTACAAACAATATACCATATAAATCCTTTGTTCCCTTTCTGTCCCTGTTACATGTTACTAGGTGTAAGGTCAGTGGTCAGTACCTGGGACAGGCAATGTAATAAGGGGTTAATTGTATGTTACAGGTCAATAACCAACTCATTATAGTATCAAACTATTACATATAAATCCTTGTTTCCTTTCTGTTCCTGTATACTAGTTACTGGTGTGTAAGGTCAGTGGTCCAATACTGGTGGACATAGGTGTAATACAAGGGTTAATTGAATATGTTTCAGTATAACCCTCATTATAGTATACAACAATATTAACCATATTACAAAAATCCTTGTTCCTTTCTGTCCCTTATACATAGTTACTGTGTGTAAGGTCAGTGGTCAGTACTGTGGACAGTTAGACGTAATAAAGGGTTAATGATATGTTCACGGTTATTAACCAACTCATTATAGTATAAACAATTTCCCATATAAATCCTTGTCCTTTCTCGGACCTGTAATACATGTTACTGTTGTTGAGGTCAGTTGGTCGTACCTGTGACATAGATGTAATAAAGGGGTTATTGATATTTACCGTAATAACCCTCAATTAAACGTATAACAATATTTACCATATAAATCCACAAAATTGTTCCTTTCTGTCCCTGTAATACATAGTCACCTAGCGTGAAGTCGTGGTCAGTATTGTTGACAGTAGATGTATAGGGTTAATTGGGGTATGTTAAGGTAGAACCCTCATTATGGATAATAAACTTTACCATATAATTCCTTGTTCCTGTTCTGTCCCTGTATACATAGTTATCTGTTGTAAGTGTCATAGTCAGTAATGTGAGCAGTAACTTGTAATAAAGGTTTAATTGTATGTTACAGGTATAACCCTCAAGTAGTATAAAATATTAACCGATATCATCCTTGTTTTCTTTTCTGTCCCTGTATACATAGTACTTGTGAACGGTCATTGGTCAGTACGGTGGACAGTAGACTTAATAAGGGTTAATTGATATGTTACAGGGATCATCCTCATTATAGTATAAAATATTACATAGAATTCCTTGTTCTTTTTCTGTCCCCTGTATACTAGTTACGTGTGTACAGGTCAGTGGTCAGTACTGTGGACGTAGATGTAATAAAGGGGTTATTGATATGTTACAGGTATAACCCTCATTATTATAAACATATTACCATATAAATCCTTGTTTCCTTTCTGTCCCTGGTATACATAGTTACTGTGTGTAAGGTCGTGGTCAGTACTGCGGACGTGGATGTAATACTGGTTAATTGATATGGTTACAGGTATAACCCTCATTAAGTATAAACATATTAACCATATAAATCCTTGTTCCTTTCTGTCTAGTCGTCGCTCTGTCTGTCTGTCTACATCTATCTACTGTCTGTCTATCTGTCTATCCTAAACCTCTACACAACACCTGTCTGTCTGTCTATCTACATCTATCTACTGTCTCTCTATCTGTCTATCCTAAACCTCTACACAACACCAGTCTGTCTGTCTATCTACATCTATCTACTGTCTGTCTATCTGTCTATCCTAAACCTCTACACAACACCTGTCTGTCTGTCTACTATCATTCTACTGTCTGTCTATCTGTCTCTCCTAAACCTCTATCCACACCTTCCTTTGTCTATCCTACATCAGTACACTGTCGTCTATCTGTCTAATCCAAAACCTTCACAACACCTGTCTGTCTGTTCTATCTCACTATCTACTGGCTGTCTATCTGTCTATCCTAAACCTCTACACAACACCAGTCCTGTCTGTCTATCTACATCTATCTACTTCTGTCTATCTGTCTATCCTAAACCTCTACACAACACCCGTCTGTCTGTCTATCTACATCTATCTACTGTCTGTCATCTGTCTATCCTAAACCTCTACACAACACCCTGTCTGTCTATCTACATCTACTCTACTGTCTCGTCTATCTGTCTATCCTAAACCTCTACCACAACACCATGCTGTCTGTCTATCTACATCTACTACTGTCTGTCTTATCTGTCATCCTAAACCTCTACCAAACACCTGTCTTTCTGTCTATCTACATCTATCTACTGTCCTTCTATCTGTCTATCCTAAACCTCTACACAACACCAGTCCTGTGTGTCTATCCTCCTATCTACTGTCTGTCTATCTGTCTATCCTAAACCTCTACACACACCTGCTGTCTGTCTATCTACATCTATCTACTGTCTGTCTATCTGTCTATCCTAAACCTCTAACAACACCTCGTCTGTCTGTCTATCTACATCTATCTACTGTCTGTCGATCTGTCTATCCTAAACCTCTACACAACACCTTCTGTCTGTCTATCTACATCTATCTTACTGTCTTCTATCTGTCTACCTAAACCTCTACACAACACCATCTGTCTGTCTATCTACAGCTATCTACTGTCCTGTCTATCTGTCTATCCTAAACCTCTACACACAACCGTTCTGTCTGGTCTATCTACATCTATCTACTGTCTGTCTATCTGTCTATCTAAACCTCTACACAACACCTGTCTGTCTGTCTATCTACATCTATCTACTGTCTGTCTATCTGTCTATCCTAAACCTCTACACAACACTGTCTGTCTGTATCTTACATCATCATACTGTCCTCTATCTGTCTATCCTAAACCTCTACACAACACCGCCTGTCTGTCTATCTACATCTACTATGTCTGTCTTCGCTATCTACACCTCTACACACACCGTCTGTCTTCTACACTATCTACTGTCTTCATCTGTCTATCCTAAACCTCTACACAACACCAGTCTGTCTGTCTATCTACTCTATCTAACTTCCTCTCTCTCTGTCTATCCTAAACCTCTACACAACACGTCTGTCTGTCTACACATCTAGTCTACTGGTCTGTCTATCTGTTTCTTAAACTCTACACAACACCTGTCTGTCTTTCTACATCTATCTACTGTCCCTCTCTGTATCTGTCCTTTCCTAAACCTCTACACAACACCGTCCTGTCTGTCTATCTACAGCTTATCTACTCGTCCTGTCTATCACTGTCTCTCCTAAACCTCTAACAACACCTGTCGGTCTGTCTTCTACATCTATCTACGTCTCTCTATCTGTCTATCCTAAACCTCTACAAACACCTCTGTCTGTCTTTACATCTATCTTAGCGTGTCTATCTGTCTATTCCAAACCTCTACACACACCTGTCTCGTTCTATCTACATCTATCTACTGTCTGTCTACTGCTATCCTAAAACCTCTACACAAACACCTGGTCTGTCTGTCTATCTACATCTACTACTCTGTTTATCCCCTATCTGTCTATCCTAAACCTCTACACAACCCATCTGTCTGTCTATCTACATCTATCTACTGTCTGTCTATCTGTCTATCCTAAACCTCTACACAACACCATCTGTCTGTCTATCTACATCTATCTACTGTCTGTCTATCTGTCTATCCTAAACCTCTACCAACACCAGTCTGTCGTCTATCTACATCTATCTACTGTCTGTCTATCTGTCTATCTAAACCCTACACCACACCTGTCTGTCTGTCTATCTACATCTATCTACTGTCTTTCTATCTGTCTATCCTAAACCTCTACACAAACACCTGTCTGTCTGTCTATCTCACTCTATCTACTGTCCTCTCTATCTGTCTATCCTAAACCTCTACACAACACCTGTCTTCTCGTCTTCTACATCTATCTACTTCTGTCTATCTGTCTATCCTAAACCTCTACACACACCCTGTCTGTCTTCTACACATCTATCTACTGTCCTGGCTATCTGTCTATCCTAACCTCTACACAACACCTGTCTGTCTGTCTATCTACCCTATCTACTCTCTCCTCGATCTGTCTATCCTAACCTCTACACAACACCTGTCTGTCTGTCCTACATCTATCTACTGTCTGTCTATCTGTCATCTTAAAACCTCTACACAACACCTGTCTGTCTGTCTATCCTACATCTATCTACTGTCCTTCTATCTGTCTATCCTAAACCTCTACCAAACACCTTGTCCTGTCTGTCTATCTACACTTATCTACTGTCTCGTCTATCTGTCTATCCTAAACCTCTACACAAACCACGTCTGTCTGTCTACATCTATCTACTGTCTGTCTATCTGTCTATCTAAACCCTCTACACAACACCTGTCTGTCTGTCTATCTACATCTATCTACTGTCTCGTCTATCTGTCCTATCCTAAACCTCTACACAACACCTGTCTGTCTGTGCTACATCGATCTCTGTCTGTCTATCTGTCTATCCAAACCTCTACCCACACCTGTCTCGGTCTAGCTACATCTATCTACTGTCTGTCTATCTGTCTATCCTAAACCTCTACCAACACCTGTCTGTCTGTCTATCTACATCTATCTACTGTCCTCTCTATCTGTCTATCCTAAACCCTACACAACACCTGTCTGTCTGTCTACATCTATCTACTGTCTGTCTATCGTCCTATCCTAAACCTCTACACAACACCTGTCTGTCTGTCTATCTACTCTATCTACTGTCTTCTATCTGTCTATTCCTAAACCTCTACACAACACCTGTCTGTCTGTCTACTACATCTATCTACTGTCTCTCTATCTGTCCTATCCTAAACCTCTACAATCAACACCTGTCTGTCTGTCTATCATACATCTGCTCTAACATGTCCTGTCTATCTTGTCTATCCTAAACCTCTACACAACACCTGTCTGTCTGTATCTACATCTATCGTCTGTCTGTCTTATCTGTCTATCCTAAACCTCTACACACACACCTGTTCCTGTCTGTCTACTACATCTATCTACTGTCCGGTCTCTATCTGTCTATTCCTAAACCTCTACACAACACCTTCTGTCTGTCCTATCTACATCCTCTACTGTCTGTCTCTGTCTATCCTAAACCTCTACACAACACCTGTCTGTCTGTTATCTAACATCTATCTGCCTGTCTGTCTATCTGTCTATCCTAAACCTCTACACACACCCCCCCCCCCCACTGTCTGTCTGTCTATCTACATCTATCTACTGTCTGTCTATCTGTCTATCCTAAACCTCTACACACACCTGTCTGTCTGTCTATCTACATCTATCTCACTGTCTGTCTATCTGTCTATCCTAAACCTCTACACAACACCTGTCTGTCTGTCTACATCTATCTACTGTCTGTCTATCTGTCTATCCTAAACCTCTACACAACACCTGTCTGTCTGTCTATCTACATCTATCTACTGTCTGTCTATCTGTCTATCCTAAACGCTACCACAACACCTGTCTGTCTAGCTACTGTCTCATCTACTCTTCCTGTCTATCTGTCTATCCTAACCTCTACACAACACCTGTCTGTCTGTCTATCTACATCTATCTACTGTCCTGTCTATTGTCTATCCTAAACCTCTACACAACACCTGTCTGTCTGTCTAATCTACATCCATCTATACTGTCTGTCTATCTGTCTATCCTAAACCTCTACACACACACCTGTCTGTCTATCTACATCTTCTACTGTCCGTCTATCTGTCTATCCTAAACCTCTACACAACACCTGTCTGTTCTGTCTAATCTACATCATACTGTCTGTCTATCTGTCTATCCTAAACCTCTACACACACACCTGTCTGTCTGTCCTATCTACATCTATCTACTGTCTGTCTATCTGTCTATCCTAACCTCTCTCACAACACCCTGTCTGTCGTCTATCTACACTCTCTACGTCCTGTCTATCTGTCTATCCTACCTCTACACACACCTTTCTGTCTGTCTATCTACACTCTATCTACTGTCTGTCCATCTGTCTATCCTAAACCTCTAGACAACACCTGTCTGTCTGTCTATCTACATCTATCTACTGTCTGTCTATCTGTCTATCCTAAACCTCTAACAACACCTGTTCTGTCTGTCTATCTACCTCTATCTACTGTCTGTCTATCTGTCTATCCTAAACCTCTACACAACACAGTCTGTCTGGTCTATCTACATCTATCTACTGTCTGCTATCTGTCTATCCTAAACCTCTCACACAACACCTGTCCTGTCTATCTACATCTATCTACTGTCTCTCTATCTGTCTATCCTAACCTCTACACCAACACCCAAGTCTGTCTGTCTATCTCCATCTATCTACTGTCTGTCTATCTGTCTATCCTAAAACCCTCTACACAACACCTGTCTGTCTGTCTATCGACATCTCTACTGTCTCTCTATCTGTCTATCCTAACCTCTACCAACCCATTCTTCTGTCTACTACTCTTCTCTGTCTGCTATCTGCTATCCTAAACCTCTACACAACACCTTCTGTCTGTCTATCTACAATCTATCTACTGTCTGTCTATCTGTCTATCCTAAACTCTACACAACACCAGTCTGTCTGTCTATCGTACACTATCTACTGTCTGTCTATCTGTCCCGATCCTAAACCTCTACACAACACCTGTCTGTCTATCTACATCTATCTACTGTCTCTCTATCTGTCATCCTAAACCTCTACACACCCAGTCCTGTCTGTCTATCTACATCTATCTACTGTCTGTCTATCTGTCTATCCTAACCTCTACACAACACCTGTCTGTCTGTCTATCTAGCATCTATCTACTGTCGTCTTATCTGTCTATCCTAAACTCTACACCACCTGCTGTCTGTCTATCTACATCTATCTACTGTCTGTCTATCTGTCTATCCTAAACCTCTACACACCAGTCTGTCTACTGTCTGTCTATCTACATCTATCTACTGTCTGTCTATCTGTCTATCCTAACCTCTACACAACCCCTGTGCTGTCTGTCTATCTACATCTATCTCTGCTGTCCTGTCTGTCTATCCTAACTCTACACAACACCTGTCGGTCTGTCCTATACTATCTACGTCTGTCTATCTGTCTATCCTAAACCTCTACACAACACTGTCCTGTCTGTCTATCTACACTCATCTACTGTCTGTCTATCTGTCTGTCCTAAACCTCTACACAACACCAGTCTGTCTTGTCTATCTACATCTATCTACTGTCTTTCCTATTCTGTCTATCCTAAACCTCTACACAACCCTGTCTGTCTATCCTCTACATGCTATCTACTGTTAGTCTGTTATCTGTCTATCCTAAACCTCTACACAACACCTGTCTGTCTTTCTACTATCTATCTACTGTCTGTCTATCTGTCTATCCTAAACCTCTACACAACACCTGTCTGTCTGTCTATCTACATCTATCTACTGTCTGTCTATCTGTCTATCCTAAACCTCTACCCAACACCTGTCTGTCTTTCTATCTACATCTATCTACTGTCTGTCTATCTGTCTATCCTAAACCTCTACACAACACCAGTCTGTCTGTCTATCTACATCTATCTACTGTCTGTCTATCTGTCTATCCTAAACCTTGTAGAGGAGACAGACAGGACAGGGTTGTGTAGAGGTTAGCGATAGACAAGATAGACGACGGGGTCAGTGGTCAGTACTGTGGACCAGAGAGTAGATGTAAGAAGGGGTTAAATTGAGAGTTACAGGTATAACCCTCATTATATATAAACAAATGATTCCATATAATCCTTGTTCCTTCTCTGTCCCTTATACATAGTGTACTGTGGTGTAAGGTCAGTGGTCAGTACTGTGGACAGTAGATGTTAATAAAGGGGTTAATTGATATTGACAGATATAACCCTAATTATAGTATAAACAATATTTACCATATAAAATCCTTGTTCTCTTCTGTCCCTGTATACCTAGTTACTTTGTGTAAGGTCAGTGGTCAGTACTGGGACAGTAGAGTTATAAAGGGGTTATTGATATGTTACAGGATTAACCATCATTATAGTATAAACAATATACCCATTAAATCCTGTGTTCTTTCTGTCCCTGTATACATGTTACTGTGGGTAAGGTCAGTGGTCAGTACTGTGGTTCAGTAGATGTAATAAAGGGGTTAATTGATATGGTTACAGGTATAACCCTCATTATAGTATAACAATATTACCATATAAATCCTTGTTCCTTCTGTCCCTGTATACCATAGTTAGTGTGTAAGGTCAGTGGTCAGTACTGGGACAGTAGATATAGTAAAGGGTTAATGATATGTTACAGGATAACCCTCATTATAGTATAACAATATTACCAATATAAAATCCTGATTCCTCTTCTTTCCCTGTATACATAGTTACTGTGTGTAAGGTCAGTGGTCAGTACTGTGGACAGTAGTATATAAGGGGTTAATGATATGTTACAGGTATAACCCTCATTATAGTATAACAATGTTAACATATAAATCCTTGTTCCTTTCGGTCCCTGTATACATAGTTACGTGTTGTAAGGTCAGTGTGTCAGTACGTGGAACAGTAGATAGTAACAAGGGGTTAATTGATATTTTACAGGTTATAAACCCTCATTATAGTATAAACAATATCTACCATATAAATCCTTGTTCCTTTCTGTCCC
The DNA here is from genome assembly GCA_019447015.1 of Hymenochirus boettgeri. Lineage (NCBI taxonomy): Eukaryota > Metazoa > Chordata > Amphibia > Anura > Pipidae > Hymenochirus > Hymenochirus boettgeri. Next base: position 152,496 of record JAACNH010000584.1, on the reverse strand, counting down.
TGTATACATAGTTACTGTGTGTAAGGTCAGTGGTCAGTACTGTGGGACAGAGATGTAATAAGGGGTTAATTGATATGTTACAGGTAAACCCTCATTATAGTATAAACAATATTACCATATAAATCCTTGTTCCTTTCTGTCCCTGTATACATAGTTTACTGTGTTGTAAGGTCATGGTCAGTACTGTGGACAGTAGATGTAATAAGGGGTTAATTGATATGTTACAGGATAAACCCTCATTATAGTGATAACAACATTACCATATAAATCCTTTGTCCTTTTCTGTCCGGTTATACATAGTTACTGTGTGTAAGGTGCGGTCAGTACTGTGGACAGTAGAGTGAATAAAGGGGTTATTGAATGTTACGGATAAAACCTCATTATAGTATAAACAATATTACCTATAAATCCTTGTTCCTTTCGTCCCTGTATAGTATATAAAGGCGTAATGTTGGATGCATGTTACAGGGTATAACCCTCATTATCGTATAACAATGTTAACATATAAATCCTTGTTCCTTATGCCCTGTATTACATAGTTACTGTGTGTAAGGTCAGTGGTCAGTAATGTGGACATAGTGAATAAAGGGGTTAATTGATATGTTTACAGGTATAACCCCCATTATAGTATAACAAATTACCATATAAATCCTTGTTTCCTTTCTGTCCCTGTATACATTATTTAACTGTGTGAAGGTCAGTGGTCAGTCTGTGGACAGTTAGATGTAATAAAGGGGTTAATGGATATGTTCAGGTATAACCCTCATTATAGTATAAACAATATACCATATAAATCCTTGTTCCTTTCGTCCCTGTATACATAGTTACTGTGTGTAAGGTCAGTGGTCAGTACTGTGGACAGTAATGTAATAAAGGGGTTAATTGATATGTTACAGGTGATAACCCTCATTATAGTATAAACAATATGACCATATAAATCCTTGTTCCTTCTGTCCTGTATACATAGTTTACTGTGTGTAAGGTCAGTGGTCAGTACTGTGGACAGTGGTGTATAAAGGGTTAATTGATATGTTACAGTTAAACCCTCATTATAGTATAAACAATATTACCATATAAATATTGTTCCTTTCTGTCCCTGTATACATTATGTTTACTGTGTGTAAGTCAGTGGTCAGTACTGTGGACAGTAGATGTAATAAAGGGGTTTAATGATATGTTACAGTATAACCCTCATTATAGTATACACATATTACCATATAAATCCTTGTTCCTTTCTGTCCCTGTATACATAGTTACTGTGTGTAAGGTCAGTGGTCAGACTGTGTGGACAGTAGATGTATAAAGGGGTTAATTGGCATGTTACAGGTATAACCCTCATTATAGATAAACACATATTACCATATAAATCCTTGTTCCTTCTGTCCCTGTATACATAGTTACTGTGTGTAAGGTCAGTGGTCAGTAACTGTGGACAGTAGAGTGTAATAAAGGGGTTAATGATATGTTACAGGTATAACCCTCATTAAGTATACAACAATATTACCATATAAATCCTTGTTCCGTTTCTGTCCCCTGTATACATAGTTACTGTTGTGTAAGGTCAGTGGTCAGTACTGTGGACGTAGGTGTAATAAAGGGGTTAATTGATATGTACAGGTATAACCCTCATTATAGATAAAACATATACCATATAAATCCTGTTCCTTTCTGTTCCCTGTATACAGATTACTGTGTGTAAGGTCAGTGGTCAGACTGTGTACAGTAGATGTAATAAAGGGTTAATTGATATGTTACAGGTATAAACCCTCATTATAGTATAAACAATATTACCATATAAATCCTTGTTCCTTTCTGTCCCTGTATACATTAGTTACTGTGTTGTAGGTCAGTGGTCAGTACTGTGGACAGTAGATAGTAGTAAAGGGGTTAATTGATATGTTACAGGTATAACCCTCATTATAGTATAACAATATTACCATATAAATCCTTGTTCCTTTCTGTCCCCTGTATACATAGTTACTGTGTGAAGGTCAGTGGTCAGTACTGTGGACAGAGATATGTAAAAGGTTAATTGATATGTTACAGGTATAACCCTCATTTGTTAAAATAATATAACAATATACCATATAAATCCTTTCCGTTCTGTCCCGCTTAATAGTTACTGTTGTAAGGTCAGTGGTCAGAGTATGTGGAAGTAGTATAGTAAAGGGGTTTAATTGATATGTTACAGGTATAACCCTCATATAGTATAACAATTACATTAAATCCTTGTTCCTTCTGTCCCTGTAATCCATAGTTACTGGTGTAAGGTCAGTGGTCTAGTACTGTGGACAGTAGTATAGATAAAGGGTTACTTGATATGTTACAGGTATAAACCCTCATTATAGTATAACACAATATACCATAAAAATCCTTGTTCCTTCTGTCCCTGTATACATAGTTACTGTGTGTAAGGTTCAGTGGTCAGTACTGTGGACAGTATATGTAATAAAGGGGTAATTGATATGTTACAGGTATAACCCTCATTATAGTATAAACAATATCACCATATAAATCTTGTTCCTTTCTGTCCTGTATACATAGTTACTGTGTGTAAGGCAGTGGTCAGTACTGTGGACAGTAGATGTATGAAGGGGTTAATTGATATGTTAACAGAGTATACGCCTCATTATAGTATAAAAATATTACCATTATAAATCTTGTTCCTTTCTGTCCCTGAATACTAGTTACTGTGGTAAGGTCAGTGGCAGTACTGTGGACGTAGAAGTTAAAGGGGGGTTAATTGATATGTTACAGTATAACCCTCATTATAGTTATAAACATATTACCATAAAATCCTTGTTCCGTTCTGTCCCTGTATACATAGTTACTGTGTGTAGGTCAGTGGTCCGTACTGTGGACAGTAGATGTAATAAAGGGTTGTAATTGATATGTTACAGGTATAACCCTCATTATAGTATAAACAATATACATATAAATCCTTGTTACCTTTCTGTCCCTGTATAAATAGTTACTGTGTGTAAGGTCAGTGGTCAGTATGTGGACAGTAATGTAATAAAGGGGTTAATGATATGTTACAGGTATAACCCTCATTATAGTATAAACAATATTACCATAAATCCTTGTTTTCCTGTTCAGTCGTCCTGGAGATATGTAATAAAGGGGTTAATTGATAGTTACAGGGTAAACCCTCATTATAGTAAACAATTTAACCATATAAATCCTTGTTCCTTTCTGTCCCCTGTATACATAGTTTACTGTGTGTAAGGTCATGGTCATACTGGTGGACAGTAGAGTGTAATAAGGGGTAAATGATATGTTACAGGTATAAACCCTCATTATAGTATAACACATATTACCATATAAATCTTGTTCCTTTCTGTCCCTGTATACATAGTTTATGTGGTAAGGTCAGTGGTCAGTACTGGGACAGATAGATGTAATAAAGTGGGTAATTGATATGTTACAGGTATAACCCTCATTATAGTATAAACAATATACCATATAAATCCTTGTTCCTTTCTGTCCCTGTATACATAGTTACTGTGTGTAAGGTCAGTGGTCATACTGTGGACAGTAGATGTAATAAAGGTGGTTAATTGATATGTTACAGGTATAACCCTCATTAAGTATAACACAATATTACCATATAAATCCTTGTTTCCTTCTGTCCCTGTATACATAGTTTACTGTGTGTAAGGTCAGTGGTCAGTACTGTGGACAGAGGGAATAAAGGGGTTATTGATATGTTACAGGTATACACCCTCATTATAGTATAAACAATATTACCATATAAATCTGTTCCTTCTTGTCCCTGTATACATAGTTACGTGTGTAAGGTCAGTGGTCAGTACGTGGAACGTAGATGTAATAAAGGGTTAATGATATGTTACAGGTATAACCCTCATTATAGTATAACCATATTACCAATTAAATCCTGTTCCTTTGTCCCTGGTATACATAGTTACTGTGTAAGGGTCAGTGGTCAGTACTGTGGACAGTTAGATAGTATAAGGGTTAATTGGCAGTTACAGGTATACCCTCATTATAGCTAAACAATATTACCATATAAATCCTGTTCCTTTCTGTCCCTGTATACATAGTTACTGTGTGTAGGTCAGGTCAGTTACTGTGGACAGTAGTGTAATAAGGGTTAATTGATATGTTACAGGTATAACCCTCATTATAGTATAACACAATATTACCATATATCCTTGTTCTTCTGTCCTGTATAAATAGGTTACTGTGTGTAAGGTCAGTGGTCATAACTGTGGGACAGTAGATGTAATAAGGGTGTTAATTGATATGTACAGGTAAACCCTCATATAAGTATAAACAATATTACCATATAAATCCTTGTTCCTTTCTGTCCCTGTATACATAGTTACTGTGTGTAAGGTCAGTGGGTCAGTACTGTGGACGTAGAGTAATAAAGGGGTTAATTGAGATGTTACAGGTAGAACCCTCATTATAGTATAACAATATTACCATATTAAATCATGTTCCTTTCTGTCCCTGTATACATAGTTACTGTGTGTAAGTCAGTGGTCAGTACGTGGGACAGTAGAAATAGTAAAGGGTTTAATTGATATGTTCAGGTATAAACCCATTATAGTATAAACAATGTTCAATATAAATCCTTGTTCCTTTCTGTCCCTGTATACATATTACTGTGTGTAAGGTCAGTGGTCAGTACTGTGGACAAGGAATAGTAAGGGGGTTAATTGATATGTTACAGGGTAATAACCCTCATTTTAAGTATAAACAATATTACCATATAAATCCTAGTTCCTTTCTGTCCCTGTATACATATTACTGTGTGTAGGTCAGTGGTCAGTACTGTGGACAGTAATATAGTAAAGGGGTTAATTGATATTTACAGGTATAACCCTCATTATAGTATAAAACAATTACCATAAATCCTTGTTTCCTTTCTGTCCCTGTGTAACATAGTTACTGTGGTAAGGTTCAGTGGTCAGTACTGTGGACAGTAGATATGTAAGGGGTTAATTGATATGTTACAGGTATAACCCTCATTATAGTATAAACAATATTACCATAAAATCCTTGTTCCTTCTGCCTGTAACATAGTATACTGTGTGTAGGGCAGTGGTCAGTACTGTGGACAGTAGATGATAAAGGGGTTATTGATATGTTACAGGTATAACCCTCATTATAGTATAACAATATCACCATATAAATCCTTGTTCCTTTCGTCCCTGTATACATAGTTACGTGGTGTAAGGTCAGTGGTCAGTTACTGTGGACAGTAGAGTAAAAAGGGGGTAATTGATATGTTAACAGGTATACCCTCATTATAGTATAAACAATATTCATATAAATCCTTGTTCCTTTCTGCCCTGTATAACATAGTTACTGTGTGTAGGTCAGTGTCAGTACGTGGACAGTAGAAGTGATAAAGGGGTTAATGATATGTTAAGGTATAACCCTCATTATGATATAAACAATTACCATAAAATCCTTGTTCCTTTCTGTCCCTGTATACATAGTTACTGTGGTAAGGTCAGTGGTCAGTACTGTGGACAGTAGATGTATAAAGGGGTTAATTGATATGTTAAGGAGAACCTCATTATAGTATAAACAATATCACCATATAAATCCTTGTTCCTTTCTGTCCCTGTATACATAGTTACTGTGTGTAAGGTCAGTGGCAGTACGGTGGACAGTAGATGTAATAAAGGGTTAATGATATGTTAAGGTTATAACCCTCATTATAGTATAAACAAATTTACCATATAAATCCTTGTTCCTTTTCTGTCCCTGTATACATAGTTACTGGGTGTAAGGTCAGTGGTCAGTACTGTGGACATAGATGATAAAAGGGGTTAAGTTGTATGTTACAGGTATAACCCTCATTATAGTAAAACAATTTACCATATAAATCTGTTCCTTTCTGTCCCTCGTATACATAGTTACTGTGTGAAGGTCAGTGGTCAGTACTGTGGACAGTAGATGTAATAAAGGGGTTAAGTGATTGTTACAGGTATAACCCTCATTATAGTTAAACAATATTACCATATAAATCCTGTTCCTTTCGTCCCTGTATATAGTTACGTGTGTGTAAGGTCAGTGGTCAGTACTGTGGACAGTAGATGAATAAGGGTGTTAATTGATATGTTACAGGTATAACCCTCATTATAGTATAAAAAATATTACCATATAAATCCTTGTTCCTTTCTGTCCCTGTATACATAGTGTACTGTGTGTAAGGTCAGTGGTCAGTACTGTGGACATAGATGTAATAAAGGGGTTATTGATAGTTACAGGTATACCCTCCTTATAGTATAAACAATATCTACCATATAAATCCTTGTTCCTTCTTTCCTGTATACATTAGGTTACTGTGTGTAAGGTCAGTGGGCGTACTGTGGACAGTAGATGAATAAAGGGGTAATGATATGTTACAGGTATAACCCTCATTATAGTATAAACATATACCATATAAATCCTTGTTCCTTTCTGTCCCGTGTATACATAGTTTACGTGTGTAGGTCAGTGGTCAGTACTGTGGACAGTAAGATGTAATAAAGGGGTTAATGATATGTTACAGGTAAACCCATATATATACTAAACAATATACCATATAATACTTGTTCTTCGTCCTGTTACATAGTTACTGTTGTAAGGTCAGTGGTCAGTACTGTGACAGTAGATGTAATAAAGGGGTTAATGATATGTTACAGTATAACCCTCATTATAGTATAAACAATTACCATATAAATCCTTGTTCCTTTCTGTCCTGTATACATATTACTGTGTGTAAGGTCAGTGGTCAGTATGTGGACAGTAGGTGGTATAAAGGGTTAATTGATAGTTACAGGTATAACCTCATTATAGTATAAACAATATTACCATATAAATCTTGTTCCTTTCTGTCCTGTTAACATAGGTACTGTGTGTAAAGGTCAGTGGTCAGTACTGGGACAGTAGAGTAATAAGGGGGAATTGATAGTTACAGGTATAACCCTCATTATAGTATAACAAATTACCATATAAATCCTTGTTCCTTTCTGTCCCGTATACCTAGTTATGTTGTTGTAAGTCAGTGGTCAGTACTGTGGACAGTAGATGTAATAAAAGGGGTTAATTGATGTTACAGGTATAACCCTCATATAGATAAACAATATTCCATTATAAATCCTTGTTCCTTTCTGTCCCTGTATACATAGTACTTGTTTGTAAGGTCAGGGTTCAGTACTGTGGACGAACAGTAGGTGAATAAAGGGGTATTGATATGTTACAGGTATAACCCTCATTTAAGTATAAACAATATTACACATATAAATCCTTGTTCCTTCTGTCCCTGTATACATAGTTACGTGTTGTAAGGTCAGTGGTCAGTACTGTGGACATAGATGTAATAAAGGGTTAATTGATATGTTCAGGTATAACCCTCATTATAGTATAAACAATATACCATCATAAATCTTGTTCCTTTCTGTCCCGGTATACATAGTTACGTGTGTGTAAGTCAGTGGTCAGTACTGTGGACAGTTAGATATAGTAAAGGGGTAATTGATATGTTACAGGTATAACCCTCATATAGTAATAAACAATTTACAATATAAATCCTTGTTCCTCTCTGTCCCTGTAACATAGTTACTGTGTGTAAGGTCAGTGGTTTCGTATGTGGACAGAGATATAGAAAGGGGTTAATTGTATGTACAGGCTATAACCCTCATTATAGTATAAACAATATGACCATATAAATCCTGTTCCTTCTGTCCCTGTAACATAGTTACTGTGTGTCAAGGTCAGTGGTCAGTACTTGGACAGTAGATAATGTAAAGGGGTTAAATTGCATATGCAGACAGTCATAACCCTCATTTCTAGTATAAACAATTTACCATAAAATTCCTGTTCTTTCTTCCCTGTATACATAGTTACTGTTGTAAGGTCAGTGGTCAGTACTGTGGACAGTAGAATATAGTAAGGGGTTCAATTGATATGTTACAGGTATAACCCTCATTATAGTATAAACAATATTACCATATAAATCCTTGTTCCTTCTTGTCCCTGTATACATAGTTACTGTGTGTAAGTTCGTGGTCAGTACTGTGGACAGTAGAGGTAATAAAGGGGTTAAATTGATATGTTACAAGGTATAACCCTCATTATAGATATAAACAATATACCATATAAATCCTTGTTCCTTTGTCCTGTATACATAGTTACTGTGTGTAAGGTCAGTGGTCAGTACTGTGGGCAGTAGAGAATATAAAGGGGTTTAATGATATGATTACAGGTATAACCTCATTATAGTATAAACAATATTACCATATAAATCCTGTCCTTCTGTCCCTGTATACATGTACTGTGTGTAAGGTCCGTGGTCAGTACTGGGACAGTAGATAGTATAAAGGGGTTAATTGAGTATGTACAGGTATAACCTCATTATAGTATAAACAATATTACCATAAATCCTTGTTCCTTCTGTCCCTGTAGACATAGTTACTGTGGTTAGGTCAGTGGGCAGTACGTGGACAGTAGATAAGTAAAAAGGGGTTAATTGATATGTTACAGGGATAAACCCCATATATAGTATAAACAATATCACCATATAAATCCTTGTTCCTTTCTGTCACTGTAACATAGTTACTGTGTGTAAGGTCAGTGGTCAGTACTGTGGACAGTAGAGTAATAAAGGGTTTAATTGATAGTTCAGGTATAACCCTCATTATAGTATAAACAATATTACCATAAAATCCTTGTTCCTTTCTGTCCCTGTATACATAGTACTGTGTGTAAGGTCAGTGGTCAGTACTGTGGCAGTAGATTAATAAAGGGGTTAATTGATTGTTACAGGTATAACCCTCATTATAGTATAAACAATATTACCAATAAATCCTTGTTCCTTTCTGTCCCTGTATACTAGTTACTGTGTGTAGGTCAGTGCGTCAGTACTGTGGACAGTAGAGTAATAAAGGGTTAATGATAGGTTACAGGTATAACCCTCATTATAGTATAAACAATATTACCATATAAATCTTGTTCCTTTCTCCCGGTACATAGTATGTGTGTAAGGTCAGTGGTCAGTACTGTGGACGTAGATGAATAAAGGGGTTAATTGATATGTTACAGGATAACCCCTCATATAGTATAAACAATATACCATATAAATCTTGTTCCTTTCTGTCCCGGTATACTAGTTACTGTGTGTAAGGTCAGTGGTCAGTACTGTGACAGTAGAGTAATAAAGGGGTAATTGATATGTTACAGGTATAACCCTCATTATAGTATAAAAACAATATACCATAAATCCTTGTTCCTTTCTGTCCCTGTATACATAGTTACTGTGTGTAAGGTCAGTGGTCAGTACTGTGGACAGTAGTATGTAATAAAGGGGTTAATTGATATGTTTACAGGTTAAACCCTCAGTTATAGTTATAGAACAAATTACCATATAAATTCCTTGTTCCTTTTCTTTTGTCCCTGTTCTTACATAGTTACTGTGTGTAGGTCAGTGGTCAGTACATGTGGACATAGGTGTAATAAAGAGGTTAATGATATGGTACAGGTATTAACCCTCATTATAGTTCAAACAATATTACCATATACAATCTTGTTCCTTCTGTTCCCGATACATTAGTTACGGTGTGAAGGTCAGGTCAGTACTGTGGACAGAGTGTAATAAGGGTTAATGATTGTTTACGGTATAACCCTCTTTAGATACACAATATACCATATAATCGGTTCTTTCTTCCGTTATACATAGTACTGTGTGTTAAGTCAGTGGTCAGTACTGTGGACAGTAGAGGTAATCAAAGGGGTAATTGATGCTTACAGGTATAACCCTCATTATAGTAAACCAATAGTTACCAATAAATCCTTGTCCTTTCTGGTCCTCGATACAGGTATGTGTGTAAGGTCAGTGGGTCAGTACTGTGGACAGTAGATGATAAGGGGGTTAATTGATATTTCAGGTTATAACCCTCATTATATATCACACATATTACCATAAAATCTTGTTCCATTTCTGTCCCTGTATTAAAATAGTTACTGTTTAAGGGTCGTACAGTACGGTGGACAGTAGGTGATATAAGGGGTTAATTGATATGTACGGTATACCCTATTATATAAACAATTATGACCATATTAAATCTTTTTCCTTTAGGTCCCTGTATACTAGTTACTGTGTGTAAGGGTCAGTGGTCAGTACTGTGGACAGTAATAAGTAAAGGGGTTAATTGAATGTTACAGGTTAACCCTCATTATAGTATAAAAAAATATTACCTAAAATCTTGTCCTTTTGGTCCGTAACATATTACTGTGTGTAAGGTCAGTGGGTCATATGGGACAGCTAGATACTAGTAAGGGGTTAATTGATATGTTACAGGTTTATAACCCTCATTATAGTTAAACAATGTTACAATATAAATCCTTGTCCTTCTGTCCCTGTATACATAGTTACGTGTGTAGGTCAGTGGTCAGTACTGTGGACAGCAGAAGTAAGGGTTATTGATATTTACAGGTATAACCCTCATTATTATTAAAAAAAACAATATCTACCAAATCCTGATGTTCCTTCGTCCCTGTATACATAGTTATGTTTAAGTCAGGGTCAATTGGGACAGTAGATATAGTAAAGGGGTTAATTGATATGTTACAGGTATAACCCCAGTATAGTATAAACAGTACCCATTAAATCTTGTTCCTTTCTGCCTTTGTTTATACATAGTTTACTGGTGTGTAAGGTCAGTGAGTCAGTTACTGTGGACAGTAGAACTAGTAAAGGGGTTAATTGATATGTTTAACTAGGTATAACCCTATTATGTATAAACAATATGTACCATAAAAAAAAAATCCTTGTTTCCTTTTTCTCCTGTGGTCTACATAGTTACTTGTGTAAGGTCATGGTCAGTACTGTGGACATAGATAATTAAGGGGTTAATGATATGTAAGGTATAACCCCTCATGTATAGTAAAACAAATACCATATAAATCCTTGTTCCTTTCTGTCCTGTATACATAGTTCCTTGTGTAAGGTCATGGCAGTACGATGGACAGTAGATGTAATAAGGGGTTAATTGAGTGTCCTACGTATAACCCCATTATAGATAACAATAACGATATAAACATGCCTGTCCAAGTTCTGATACCTGTATCAAAGGTTACTGAGTTAGTAAAGACGCAATATAGCGGCGGTTCGGAGTACCTGTCCTATATGGACAGATGAAAGGGAGACGTCAGAAACAGGTTTAATGTCTGATAGTGTTACAGGATAACCACTCATTATAGTCATAAAATATTACCTATAAAACCTTGTTCCCTTTCTGTCCCTGTATACATGTTTCTGTGTGTAAGGTCAGTGGTCAGTACTGTGGACAGTAGATGTAATAAAGGGGTATATTGATATGGTTACAGGTATAACCCTCATTATAGTATAAACAATAGTACCATATAAATCTTGTTCCTTTTGTCCCTGTGACATAGTTACTGTGTGTGTAAGGTCAGTGGTCAGTACTGTGGACAGTGAGATGTAATAAAGGGGTTAATTGATATGTTACAGGTATAACCATCATATAGTATAAACAAATATTACCATAAAAATCCTTGTTCCTTCTGTCCCTGCTATAATAGTTACTGTGGTAAGGTCAGTGGTAGTATGTGGACAGTAGATGTATAAAGGGGTTAATGATATGTTACAGGTATAACCCTCATATAGTATAAACAAATTAACATATAAATCCTGTTCTTTCTGTCCCTGTATACATAGTTACTGTGTGTAAGGTCAGTGGTCAGTACTGTTGGACAGTAGAGTGTAAAATAAAGGGGTTAATTGCATGTGTTACAGGTAGAAACCCTCATTATAGTATAAAAACAAATTACCATATTAATCCTTGTTCCTTATTGTCCTGTTATGACATAGTTACTGTGTGTAAGGTCAGTGGTCAGTTAACTGGGACAGTAGATGTAATAAAGGGTTATTGATATGTTACAGGTATAACCTCCATTATAGTATAAACATATACCATAAAAATCCTTGTTCCTTTCTGTCCTGTATACATAGTTACTGTGTGTAAGAGTCAGTGGTCAGTAATGTGCGACAGTAGGATGTAATAAAGGGGTTATTGATATGTTACAGGTAAACCCTCATTATAGTATAAACAATATACACATATAAATCCTTGGTTCCTTTCTCCCTGTATACATAGTTTACTGTGTGTAAGTCAGTGGTCAGTACTGTGGACAGTAGATATAGTAAAGGGGTTAATGATATGTTACAGGTATAACCCTCATTATAGTTACCAAACATACCAATAAATCCTTGTTCCTTTCTGTCCCTGTATACATAGTTACAGTGTGTAAGGGCAGTGGTCAGTACTGTGGACAGTAGATAATAAGGGGTTAATTGAATGTGCAGGTATAACCCTCATTATAGTATAAACAATATCTACCATATAATCCTTTTGTCGTTTCTGTACCCTTTGGATAGTTGAATAAAGGGGTTAATATATGTTACAGGTATAAACCTCATTATAGTATAAACAATTTACCAATATAAATCCTTGTTCCTTTCTGTCCCTGTATACATAGTTACTGGGTGTAAGGTCAGTGGTCAGTACTGTAGACAGTAGTGTAATAAAGGGGTTAATTGATATGTTACAGGTATAACCCTCATTATAGTATAAAACAATATACAATAAATCCTGGTCCTTTGCCTGGTACAGTAGTTATGCAGGTAAGGTAGTGTCAGTACTGTGAACAGTCGTAGATGTATAAAGGGTTTAATTGATATGTTACAGGATAACCTCATTATAGTATAAACAATGTTAAATATAAATCCTGGTTCCTTTCTGTCCCTGTATACATAGTTATGGTGTAAGGTCAGTGGTCAGTACTGTGGACAGTAGGTGTAATAAAAGGGTTATTGATATGGTTACAGGTATAACCCTCATTATAGTATAAACAATATTACCATATAAATCCTTGTTCCTTTCTGTCCCTGTATACTAGTTACTGTGTGTAAGGTCAGTGGTCAGTACGGTGGACAGTAGATGTAATAAGGGGTTAATTGATATGTTACAGGTATAACCCTCATTATAGTATAAAACAATATCACCATATAATCCTTGTTCCTTTCTGTCCCTGTATCACTAGTTACTGTGTGTAAGGTCAGTGGTCAGTACTGTGGAATAGTAGATGTAATAAAGGGTTAATTGATATGTTACAGGTATAAACCTCATTATAGTATACACATATTACCATATAAATCCTTGTTCCTTTCTGTCCCTGTATAATAGTGACTGTGTGTAAGGTCAGTGGTCTGTACTGTGGACAGTAGATATATAAGGGTTAATTGATATGTTACAGGTATAAACCCTCATTATAGGTATAAACAATATACCATATAAATCATTGTTCCTTCTGTCCCTGTATACATAGTTACTGTTGTGTAAGTCAGTGGTCAGTACTGTGGACAGTAGATGTAATAAAGGGTGGTTAATTGCATGTTACAGGTAAACCCTCTTATAGCTATAACAATATATACCATATAAATCCTTGTTCCTTTCTTTCCCGTATACATAGTTACTGTGGTGTAAGGTCAGTGGTCAGTACTGTGGACAGTAGATGTAATAAGGGGTTAAATGATATGTTACAGGTATACCCTCATTATAGTATAAACAATTATTACATATAAATCCTGTTCCTTTTTTTCCCTGTATACAGGTTACTGTTTGTAAGGTCAGTGGTCAGTACTGTGGTGGCCGTAGTAGTAATAAAGGGGTTAATGATATGGTAAAGGTATAAACCTATTTAAGTATAAACAATATTACCATATAAATCCGTGTCCTTTCTGTCCCTGTAACATAGTTACTGTGTGTAAGGTCAGTGGTCAGTACTGTGGACAGTAGAGTGTAATAAAGGGGTTAATTGAATGTTACAGGTATAACCCTCATTATAGTATAAACAATATTACCATTATAAATCTTGTTCCTTTTGTCCCTGTATACATAGTTACTGTGGTAGGTCAGTGGTCAGTACTGGGTACAGTAGATATAGTAAAGGGGTTAATTGATATATTACAGGTATACCCTCATATAGTATAAACAATATTACCATATAAATCCTTGTTCCTTCTGTCCTGTAACATAGTTACGGTGTGTAAGGTCAGTGGTCAGTACTGGGTACAGTAGATATAGTAAAGGGGTTAAATTGATATGTTACAGGTATAACCCAATTATAGTATAAACAATGGTACAATATAATCCTTGTTCCTTTCTGTCCTGTATACATAGTTACTGTGTGTAAGGTCAGTGGTCAGTACTGTGGACAGCAGATATAGTAAAGGGTTAATTGATATGTTACAAGTAAACCCTCATTATAATATAAACAATATCACCATAAATCCTATTCCTTCTGTGTATACAAGTTACTGGTGTAAGGTCAGTGGTCAGTACTGTGGACAGTAGATAGTAAAAGGGGTAATTGATATTTACAAGGTAAACCCTCCATTATAGTATAAACAATGTTACCATATAAATCCTTGTTCCTTCTGTCCTGTATACATTAGTTACTGTGTGTAAGGTCACGTGGTCAGTACTGGGACAGTAGATTAGATAAAGGGTAATGTTACAGGTATAACCCTCATTATAGTATAACACAATATTACCATAAAAATCCTTGTCCTTTCTGTCCCTGTATACATAGTACGTGTGTTTAAGGTCAGTGGTCAGTACTGTGGACGTAGTAGATGTAATAAAGGGGTTATTGATATGGTACAGGTATAACCCTATATAGTATAAACAATAACAATATAAATCCTTGTTCCTTTCTGTCCCTGTATACATAGTTACTGTGTGGTAAGGTCAGTGGTCAGTACTGTGGGACAGTAGATGTAATAAAGGGTTAATGATATGTTACAGGTATAACCCTCAATTATAGTATAAACAATATTAACCATATAAATCCTGTTCCTTCTGCCTGTATACATAGTTACTGTGTGTAAGGTCAGTGGTCGAGTACTGTGGACAGTAGAGTATAATGTAAGGGTTAATTGATATGTACAGGTATAACCCTCATTATTAGTATAAAACAATATTACATATAAATCCTTGTTCCTTTCTGTCCCTGTAACATAGTTACTGTGGTGTAAGTCAGTGGTCAGTACTGTGGGACAGTAGATATATAAAGGGGTTAATTGATATGTTACAGATATAACCTCATTATAGTATAAACAAATATTACCATAAAAATCCTTGTTTCCTTCTGTCCCTGTATACAAGTTACTGTTGTAAGGTCAGTGGTCAGTACTGTGGGACAGTAGATGTAATAAAGGGTTAATTGATATGTTACAGGTATAACCCTCATTATAGTATAAACAATATTACCATATAAATCCTTGTTCCTTTCTGTCCCTGTATACTTAGTTACTGTGTGTAAGGTCAGTGGTCAGTACTGTAGACAGTAGGTAATAAAGAGGTTAATTGATATGTTACAGGTATAACCTCTATTATAGTATAAACATATTACCATATAAATCCTTGTTCTACTTTCTCCTGATACATAGTACTGTGTGTAAGGTTCAGTGGTCAGTACTGTGGACAGTAGAGTATATAAAGGGGTAATTGATATGTTACAGGTATAACCCTCATTATAGTATAAACAATATCACCATATTAATCCTTGTTCCTTTCTGTCCCTGTATACATAGTTACTGTGTGTAAGTCAGTGGTCAGTACTGTGGACAGTAGAGTAATAAAGGGGTTAATTGATATGTTACAGGTATAACCCTCATTATAGTATAAACAATATTACCATATAAATCCTTGTTCCTTTTGTCCCTGTATACATAGTTACTGTGTGTAAGGTCAGTGGTCAGTAGTGGACAGTTAGAAGTGTATAAAGGGGTTAATTGATATGTTACAGGTATAACCCTCATTATAGTATAAACAATATTACCATAAAAATCCTTGTTCCTTTCTGTCCCTGTATACATAGTACTGTGTGTAAGGTCAGTGGTCAGTACTGTGGACAGTAGATGTAATAAAGGGGTTAATTGATATGTTACAGGTATAACCTCATTATAGTATAAACAATATTACCATATAAATCCTTGTTCCTTCTGTCCCTGTATACATAGTTACTGTGTGTAAGGTCAGTGGGTACAGTACTGTGGACAGTAGATAATAAAGGGGTTAATTGATATGTTACAGGTATAACCCTCATTATAGTATAAACAATATTACCATAAAAATCCTTGTTCCTTTCTGTCCCTGTTACATAGTTACTTGTGTAAGGTCAGTGGTCAGTACTGTGGACAGTAGATGTAATAAAGGGGTTAATTGATATGTTACAGGTATAATCCTCATATAGTATAAAACAATATTACCAATAATCCTTGTTCCTTTCTGTCCCTGTATACATAGACTGTGTGTAAGGCAGTGGTCAGTACTGTGGACAGTAGATGTTAATAAAGGGGTTAATTGATATGTTACAGGTATAACCCTCATTATAGTATAAACAATATTACCATATAAATCCTTGTTCCTTTCTGTCCCTGTATACATAGTTACTGTGTGTAAGGTCAGTGGTCAGTACTGTGGACAGTAGATGTAATAAAGGGGTTAATTGATATGTTACAGGTATAACCCTCATATTAGTATAAACAATATTACCATATAAATCCTTGTTCCTTTCTGTCCCTGTATAATAGTGACTGTGTGTAAGGTCAGTGGTCAGTAATGTGGACAGTAGATATAGTAAAGGTAAAAGGGTTAATGAATGTTACAGGTAAACCCTCATTATAGTATAAACAATATTTATATAAATCCTTGTTCCTTCTGTCCCGTATACATAGTTACTGTGTGTAAGGTCAGTGGTCAGTACTGTGGACAGTAGATGTAATAAAGGGGTTAATTGATATGTTTCTCTGACAATTATTTGGCAAAGGTTGACAACTCCCCCTGCTCAATGGGGAGTAATAATTCTACAGGTAACTGACAGTTTGTAACAGTTCTGTTAGGCTGACTGGCTTTCAGTTATTTCATTCATATTACTAATAATACATATAACAATAATAATACAATGGCTTTGACATTAGCACATCAAACTCATCATCTTTACAGTTGTGGGCGTAGCTATTAATGGGGGAATGGCCTATAATGGGGACTCACCCTTATGGATTGTCGTCTCCTATTCTTATCTGTAGTTAGGAATCCTCCTCCTAAAGCTTGGAGACCATTAAGGGACCGACTGATTGGTTGTATGTGTCAAAAAGAAAATAAAAGAAAGTGATCGCCTCACCAGCTTTCGCCAATGTGACAACCCACTTAAGGCCCCATCTGCATGGAGTTTGTATGTTCTCCACGTGCTTGTGTGGGTTTTCTCCGGGCTCTCCCCCACAATCAAAAACATATAGCAGCTCTGGTTCCTGTGGTGCATACCCACCCTTGGACACATCTGCACCCGAGTTTGAATGCTCTCTCCTAGCTTGAAGTGGGTCTCCCCAATTCCCTCGGGTACTTCGGTTTCCGAATGTTTTTTTTTCAGGAACCGAAGTACCCGAAGAGACCCACGTCAAGCTTGGTGAGAACATTCAAACTCGGGTGCAGATGTGTCCAAGGGTGGGTATGCACCACAGGGACCAGAGCTGCTACATGTTTTTGATTGTGGGGGAAACCGGAGTACCCGGAGGAAACCCACGCAGACACGTGGAGAACATACAAACTCCATGCAGCAGATGGGGGGTCTGAGATGGGAATCGAACTCAGCTCCTCAAGTGCTGCAGGGCATCAGCATACCACTGAGCCACCGTGCTGCCCAAGTGTTATTAGTAAAAAAAAAAAAATAAGACATAGTAACTGATGACACCACGACCAGCTATTTGCATAAAGGGGTGGAGCTATGATACATCCCTGCACAGTCTGTATTGATAGAAGCACATAGCCAAAGTTGCAATGACATGAATAATATAGTAAGGGGGAGTGGATTAAAGCTAAAGGTCCCTGTCTGAGAGATGAAGAATGGGACATCTGTGGGAGGAGACAATAACAAGCACCAGTGGGTTTATATAGACGTAACTTAGTTTCAGTTAAGTCTATAACTTAACTGAAAAAGCCTCCCCAGTCCCAACATGTTCACTGTACTGACAGTTAAACAAACTGTGGGGGTTGGAGGTCTGTCTATCCTAAACCTCTACACACTACCAGTCTGTCTACTGTCTGTCTATCTATCAACATCTATGTACTGTCTGTCTATCTGTATATCCTAAGCCTCTACACAAAGCCTATCTACTGTCTGTCTGTCTGTCTATTATACTGTCTGTCTATCTACTGTCTGTCAGTCTATTATATTGTCTGTCTATCTACATCTATCTAATGTCTTACTGTCTTAACGTTCTGTCTATCCTAAACCTCTACACAAAGCCTATCTCTCTATTTATCCACTGTCGGTCTGTGTATCTACTGTCTGTCTGTCTATTTACATCTATCTACAGTCTGTCTGTAACATCTGTCTATCCTAAGCCTCTACACAATGCCTATCTACAGTCTGTCTATTATACTGTCAGTCTATCTACATCTATCTACTCTGTCTATCTATCTACTATCTATCTGTCTATTAAATTTTCTGTCTATCTATTTACATCTATCCACTGTCTGTCTGTCTTAACGGTCTGTCTTTCCTAAACCTCTACACAAAGCCTATCTGTCTATCCACTGTCTGTCTGTGTATCTACTGTCTGTCTGATTATTATACTGTATGTCTATCTTCATCTATCAACTGCCGTCTTGTTGTATTATCTGTCTGTCCTAAGCCTTAACACAACACCTATCTGTCTACTGTCTGTTTATGTCTATCCATCTACTTTCTATCTATTTACTGTCTGTCTGTCTATCATTCTATCTGTCTATCCTAAACCTCTACACAACACCTGTCTGTCTATTATATGGTCTATCTTTCTACTGTCTGTCTATCTTAAACCTCTACACAACACCTTTACTGTCTACCTACCGTCTATCTATCTATCTATCTATCTATCTATCATCTATCTATATATTATCAAATTATTATCTATCTATCTATCTATCTATCTATCTATCATCTATATATTGTCTATCAATCAATCATAATCTATTCTATCTATTTATTATACTGTTTGTCTGTCTAGGTATCTATCTATCTATCTATCTATCTATCTATCTATCTATTGTCTCTTAATGTATCTATCTCTATCTATCTATTATCTATCTATCTCTTATCTACCTATTTATCTATCTATCTCTTATCTACCTATTTATCTATCTATCTCTTATCTACCTATTTATCTTTCTATCTCTATCTATCTATTATCTATCTATCTATCTATCTATCTATCTATCTATCTATCTATCTATCTATCTATCTATCTATCTATGTATCTATCTATATCTACCTATCTATATGTATCTATCTATCTATCTATCTATCTATCTATCTATCTATCTCTACCTATCTATCTATCTGTATCTATCTATCTATCTATCTATCTATCTATCTATCTATCTATCTATCTATCTATCTATCTATCTATCTCTATCTATCTATCTATCTATCTATCTATCTATCTATCTATATCTACCTATCTATCTATATTTATCTATCTATCTCTCTATCTATCTATCTATCTCTCTATCTATCTATCTATCTATCTATCTATCTATCTATCATCTATCTATCTATCTATCTATCTATCTATCTATCTATCTATCTATCTATATTTATCTATCTATCTATCTATTATCTATATATCTATCTATCTATCTATCTATCTATCTATTATCTATCTATCTATCTATCTATCTATTATACTGTCTGTATATCTATTATACTGTCTATCTATTCTATCTGTATGCATGTCTGTCTATCTTTTATATCTCTGTCTGTCTCTCCTATCTGTCCGCCTGTCTAATCACCTGTATGTCTGTCTATCTACTGTGTATCTTGTACAGTATATTGCTGTTTTTCTGTGAATTGAGCAGAGAACCCTTGACATATTCTGGAGCTGTTTATTCTCAGTAATAACATTTGCTTTGCCCAGCAGAAAGGGGAATATATACCAGTGTCTGTGGTTATGTAACTCATAACCTTTTATTACTGGCAGAAGCCATAATATAGCTACTTAGCATCAATGTTCCATTCATTAGGACGATGTTATAAAGCGCCTGCTTAGCTTGCATCACAAACATAAACACTGACTGGAAATACCGTTACAGGATCTGAATACCATAAATATTCTAGAATATCAGCAATATTGCCTTTCACTGCTTGTAAATAAGGATTAATGTGGGGGGTCATTTCAGGGCTTGTTCTCTGCAATCGACTCTTTCGCCAGAGATTTTGCTATTTAGAGGTTATGGGTGTTACAGTCAGTGGTTTGGGTATTTAGTTGGGTTATTTAAATGTATGGAAGTTATACTACATAAAATACGGGTCATGCCATCGCCCACCATTGCCCTAATATATATGTTAATATGGGGACAAATGGAGATTGTTTATACTAAAAAGAATGCTTTGCTTTATCTTTCATTAAATGTGGGTAACACTTCAATCCATTACTGGCTTTGCTCAGGCTCCTCCCTCTGCTAACCGACTCCTTCTTCCATCTGATCTGACTCTCTGAGCAGTGAAGCATGCTCAGTAATAACTTTGAGGCAGCAATGGGGAGAGGGAATTATCCACCATGCAATGCACACATATCAACTGTCGCCATTCCAGTTACAGTAAAACTGCGGACGAGTCAATGATAATAAGGCGCTTAGTTATCAATAGAAGGTTGATTCTGGCCTATGGAGTTCAGCCCATTGTAGTGGAGCTCTTGTCTCTATAATAATAGTCCAAGTTCTAAGGGTTAATAAAATAATCCTAAACTACAGAAAGAAGAAACCTCTCCCGATCCGTAAATATTTATGGAACCAATAAATAAGGGAACGTTTCCTTTTACAAAATCTCTAAATAAATGATTTCCTATTAGGAAAATGAAGGCCGTAATGCTATAAAGATGGCTCCCAGGGAATAGAATCTGGAATCTCTTTGTGACGTTGAATAGAAATGTTCTGGATAAATACTAGAAAGTGTCTTTTTTGGGATAAAGACTTTTATTGGACGGATTAAAACTTTATTCCCTGTAATAGGCCACCTAATAAAATCTCCTTTTTTTTTCCAGAAATGATTTTGTTCCTCCACCTGGGGGCCACATTTAACACTTTCACTTCATAAATCATTAACCAGGCGCCAGATGTTTCCCCTAAGCTAAAAGCCAAGAGATGGAACATCAGAGATGTAAAGAATAGAAAAATACAGGCAGGGTATCGTTGCTGCCATGAAGCCTTTAACATGACGGCCAATTACATTTTTGCTCTGCTGGGACAGTGTTTAATATACAGGTGTTGTTGAACTATACCGCACAAATATTAGGTCCCCACCATACAATATATAGATAATATATAGTTCAACAACAACCACATCCTCTGGTGCTTGGTGATGTCACCTCTCATTAAAACCTGCGTCAATGACAATTGTGAATGGTTAAGGTAATGACACATTCACATGTTGTGTTACATACCTGTCCTAATATTTATCAAGTCCATGCATGTTCTACTTCTCCCAGTTACTTGGAGATTGGAATTCTATGAACCAGGACTTGGAACGTTGTGTTCTGGACACTACCTTCAAGTCATGTTCAGTAATGCTTTCAACATGGCGGGCGCGTGAAAATTCAGCAGGAGGCATCAGACTTGGGAGGGTTTTGGGGGCCTTTTAACTTTACTACAAATTCCATGCTAGTTCCTGTCTTGGAGCTGCCATGAAAATGTGCTTTGAGATCAGCCAATGAACCATCATAGCAGAATGAATGCTCAAGAGGGAACTGGGTGCTCTGAAGGTTTCCTGGTGGGTTTTAACCAACCCAACCTTGCTACTCTGGTCCCCTCCTATGAGAAGATAACATGATACCACAATCACAACATTGTCATTCCATGTAGAGGTATCACATGGTTAGTAGACCCACTACGGACGAGGGCCACTCTGTGTAAAAATAACTCTTTGTATCCTGATGCCATTATATGTAAAGTTTCAGAATAATTATTACCAAACACCAGGTCTACAATAATAATAATATAAAATGTAATATCAGATGGAGTTCCCTAGCCATATACTGGGCAGGTAACTACTAATATCCTTATATTTTACTATGGGGAGGTTGTGATTTCCTATTATACATACTTAACATTACAAAGGTAAGTATAGATTTTACTGAGGGAGGGGGACCACGCCTTTTAACTAGAGATGTCCGAACTTCACAAAATCCGGTCCGCTCGTGGATCCACAAATTTTCGAGAAAATTCGAAAATCCGGCGAGCGGACCCATTAAAACCTATTAAAATTCGAAAATACGAGGATTCTGCGAAAATACAAAATCTGCGATTTCTCGTTTGGAAAAGTTCGGAAGGCGGAAAACCGGAAAATCCGCGATATCCGCCGTTCGCGAACGAGGTAAATCCGAACTGGGCCATCACTACTTTTAACACAGATGTTCCCAACCGGGGGTGTGTATAGATATATTATGAAGACAACTACTAGTCTGCGTGTTATGTTTGTATGAATTATCAGGGTTATTCAATAAAAGTTCTTATCATTAAAAATGGTGCTAGTTTTGCCCCAACCAATCAGATCGTATTTAACATTTGAAAGCTAAAATCTGATTGGTTGGGGCAAAATTAGCACCATTTTAAACGATAAGAACATTTATTGAATCTCCCTGATTGTATTTCGATGAATTGATGACTAATATAAAGATATCAATGAAACGTTATATTAATGTTATTATATTTGGGGTCCCCCGGACATGAGAATAGTTTCAAGGGTTCCGCAAGGATTAAAACACTGATATAACGTGTAATATTTCTATATAATCCACTAATCCTTACTTTATACCGACCCCCGTTTCCTAATGGGCCATTAGTTAATGACTAACGAGAATAAGACATTTTAAACAGACGTCTCCTTTAGATTCCGGAGAGTTTTACAGGTGAAACTTTACCTTTTATAGCTGAACATTATACAATAATATGGCAATGTTTTTCTCATCACCCCCGTCCTTGTAAATGACAAATCTGCACACCTGACATTTATAGGACGTATTATATAAAGTGACGGGATCCTTATGGACGCATTCGCAGACACAAACACGATTTTTCCTAAATAAAACGAAATAGAAATGATAAAACAGAGAACGAAGTGGAAATATAGAGAAGGTGGGCAAAATATCACATTTAAAGGGGAACTAACCCCAAATAACAATAAATGAGAGTAATCCACAGCAGGACGCCATGTTAAACTTTCCACCATTACTATAATAGGTTAGCCTTTCCCTTAAAGGATTATCATGGATAGTGGTGAGTTCAGGGCACCGCCAGCATTTTAGCTACGTCCTCTTGTATAGGCCAATCACATGTTAGGAAGTATAAATTCATTATATTCTCCTTACCCCTAGATATTTTGCTGTATGGACCTCCTCCTTTAATATAAACCTCAAGGATATTAGATGTTATCAAGGAGTTCCATGAGCATATAACATTATGAGGCACAGTAGATGTAATAAAGGGGTTAATTGATATGTTACAGGTATAACCCTCATTATAGCATAAACAATATTACCATATAAATCCTTGTTCCTTTCTGTCCCTGTATACATAGTTACTGTGTGTAAGGTCAGTGGTCAGTACTGTGGACAGTAGATGTAATAAAGGGGTTAATTGATATGTTACAGGTATAAACCTCATTATAGTATAAACAATATTACCATATAAATCCTTGTTCCTTTCTGTCCCTGTATACATAGTTACTGTGTGTAAGGTCAGTGGTCAGTACTGTGGACAGTAGAAGTAATAAAGGGGTTAATTGATATGTTACAGGTATAACCCTCATTATAGTATAAACAATATTACCATATAAATCCTTGTTCTTTTCTGTCCCTGTATACATAGTTACTGTGTGTAAGGTCAGTGGTCAGTACTGTGGACAGTAGATGTAATAAAGGGTTAATTGATATGTTACAGGTATAACCCTCATTATAGTATAAACAATATTACCATATAAATCCTTGTTCCTTTCTGTCCCTGTATACATAGTTAGTGTGTGTAAGGTCAGTGGTCAGTACTGTGGACAGTAGCTGTAATAAAGGGGTTAATTGATATTATAACCCTTATTATAGGATAGACAATAAGGGAATAACTATGAAGATTATAAATTCCCATTTCTATTAATGTGTATCGTCTGTCACTGTCTATGTGATAAGTTTCACTCCTGTCCCTAAACTATTAACTCTTAATTTTCATGTCTGTATTTTGGGTCCCATTGGTTTAATCCCCTTTCCCCTGAAAATCCGTAACTCTAAACCAGCAGATAGGGGGGGATTCTGGGCAAATTTTATTCCTCTAGTGTCGGACTGGGGTATTAGGGCCCACAAGGAAATCTGAGACCAGGGGCCCACTATGATACATTTAGGGCCCCACCTAATATTTCATATCTTTATTATCACTCATTTAGATATCTGTCTTACTCCTACTGATTTATCTACGGACATTCGGCATGTGTGTGCGCTTGGGGTCGTGTTTCAAGCTTGTGTACGAGGCTTAACTGTCCCTTTGGCTCTGTATTTAAATTTTGCATTTGTGTTCTGTTTTCTTTGGTGATTGGGCTGTGGGGGCCCCTGGGGGATTCCCATGTAACCCTGTGGGCCAGTTTAACACTCTTACCCTAATCCTAGAGAAATTGCCCTATGAGCCTTTATTATCCAGGGTGATGAATTGCCGCCTTTTCTTACCTTTCAGAGGGACATTTAATTTATAATAGAACGCTATCAGAAATGTCCAATAGGGATCCTTTATTAAGGTCAAAAACACTGCTAGCGTCACTGCTGTTTGTTTCAGCGTGGCAAAAAGGATTGCCGCAGTTGAAATATCGTTACCGATCCCGATAATACATAGGAACCGTTTCCTGGGGCCAAGTTGGCCCCACCCTGTACCCATGAACAGTTGGTATCACATTCACAAAGGGGGCAGATCCAGGGGCCCCAACTTCCTATTTTTCCTATGATAGCTTTAGCCTCCTCCCAAAAAACTACTGTGGATGAAGCGTGGATAGAGGCTCCATCAAAGTTTAGCAGGGGGGCCCAGTCATTCCTATTTATGCCACTGGACAGATCCTTTATAAACCTCACGGTTGGGATGTTTTACTCTTTGCTGAGAGATTTCATTTGGTTTCTTTTCCTCTGATATGTTACAATGTGACGAACTCAGCAGCTGGAACCATTCTGTCTTTAATGTAGTGTAAGGTTAGAATCTGAGATCATAAAAAAAATGTTGAGGGTAAATGATATTCCACTGTGTGTGTCTGCCCATGTGTATAACACACACAAACACACACCCTACTAACCCTACAAATTTGTGTAAAATGTAACGGATTCTACAAATACATGCAATGAATAACAGACACAATCTGGAAAACTCAATGTTCCCCCCTAACCGCAAACTGATACGATATGAAGGAAATGGCCAGAAATTACACATGTAGTGCAGATTAAAAACACAGGCAGCAGGGCTGGGAAAGAAGTAATGTAATCAGTGCAGCCCTGACAATTACAGTTATTAATAGTCTCCTACAATCAGCAGGTGATCAGGATGGAGGGAGGCAGGACATTTATGGGGGCTGCCTTTGCCCCCTCTTACTCTATACATGCCCCAGCCCTGACAGCCCAAATCATTGTTCCCACCGATAATACACCTATTCCAGGACATGGTTTGGTGGTCGAGGACAATTGGAATTGTCTGATACTGCGGGTTTGTAATGTCCGCTGTTGACGCAGCCGTAAAGTGTTGATCCTTAACGCATGTTATTTTACTACAACTGTGATTTGGGGTCTGACTCCAAGTTTAAGGTTGGAGCATGCCCACTGCTGGGACAGATTATTATCAGCTGTATTATAAGCCCTGCCTCCAAACTTCTAAATCATTTTTAAAGCTAGCCACATGCTAGAAAATATATATTTTTTCTTTCTCCTTAAGATGTCCATTGGTAGAGCAAAGAACAGAGAATGGTAGCAGGTCTGTAACTAGCTTCAGAAAATATTGTTTTTTGTGGGCTGAGGCTAAAACTTAGGGATGAAGCTTAAAACACATACCTGTCACGGAAACTTAAGGCTCGTACACACGTGCGATCATGGGTCCCGACCCGTGGCACACGATGTGTATGAACGTTCGTTTCGTCCGATAATCGGCCCGTGTATGGGCAGTTTATCGCCATAACGGCCGTTCGGCCAGGGATCGTTGCCCAACCAACAGGGCAGATCTTCGAATGACTGGCCATTTCGACCGATAAAGGGCCCATACACGTGCCAATTATCGGCCGAAATGAACGTTTGTAGACATCCTGCGTCGTGGGTCAGGACCCGGGATCACACGTGTGTAAGAACCTTTAAACTTGGGTGTAGAGTTTATAACATGTGCCTGTCACAGAGACACAGATACAGGGCAGTCTGGGAAGTGTAATTTTAAAAGCCTATAACTTAAGATCAACACAGTCTTATTTACCGGCATAGCTCTTAAAATCACGCTAACTTTAGCGCGACTTTAAGCCTTGGTTTGCGGCGGCAGCACGACAACAGGAAGAGACACTCGAGCAGCCATCACAAACCTATTTACCAGAGGCAGCGCTGTTTGCACGTATTTAACGCCACTATGGGAGATTTGCAGCTCTGGGTGAAAAGACATCTTCCTAGGCTTGTTTGAAAGGGCACTTGTATGGAAGCCACTGTTTGCTTGTAGGCAGTATAGATTGGCTATAGCCAGAAATCTGTTGAGTAGATTGCCTTAACATTCTGCTACACAGCTGATTAATGGATCCATTCCATAGAGCCAACTATAGCATAAAATGTAGTCATCTGACTATAAAATATGGAAATAGTCTGAATTAGAAAAATAACCACCCCCCATCGTTCATTTAATACTCAGAATGGCCATAAATATCAATACTAGAAATGGGGAAACTAATGGAATGGAATCATTTCTCTAACAGATAAAATAAATTATTTGATACTTTATCGCCCTAGATTGTTATATCACCATTAATATAGTGATAATTATGGAGAAAGAGTAAAATAAAATACAGATTCTGCAAGGCTTGGCATATATTACGGTAAATTTCACTCTGACGGGTAGGAAATGCAGATTCTTCTAAATAATTTCTCCAAAATATTTAATGTTAGCAATTTAAATTAAAGGACGACTATTAACTACTATAAAAGGATGGAGGCAGGCAGGACATTTATGGGGGCTGCCTTTGCCCCCTCTTACTCTATCCATGCCCCAGCCCTGACAGCCCAAATCATTTTTAAAATGAAAAGTATCTCGGGCAGGGAGGTATGACTTATTATTCCAACCTCCTAATATTGTTTTATCAAGGAGCTACAGCAGATACAATTTTCATCTGCCAGGTTAGTACCCTGGGCCTTCCTGTATTAAACATAGTGCTGAAGCACTCAGGAAGACTGGCAAGAGCAGTTTTCTCATATAAATGACATTATGAGGCAGAAAGTACTAATCCTACATCCTTCCTACTCCAGGTACTTTTCATTTTAATTGTTTTTGAAAAAACTTTATACGCACTATTGTTCTCCTTTAAGGAAATGGCTATATGACCATGTGAGAGCCTCAAGCCCGATGTTAAACATGTGTTTGGCTCAAAAGAGACAAATTCTTAGAAATGCGTTAAAAAAAAAATACTGCATCCACTGCAGCCGTTAATTTTACAGGAGTCAGAGGTTTATCCTTTGTTTTCTTTAACACGTGAAAAATTCCTTATTAAATGTTTGAATAAACAGCTCAGAGTGTGTGTGCCTTAAGCCAAATGGCAAGCGCCATTCGGTGTTTAAAAAAGTAATGAAACGCGTAGGAAGGCGGAATGCTGAAAAGAATATTAATATCCTATAGGAAACCCATCTAATATGGGAACCATATTTATTTAGCTGTTGAATTTCTTGCTCTATTGTGTGGTTAAAAGGCCCTTGGACATTTGTGGTTTTCAATCAAAAATCAAAGAAAATATAAAGCTTGAGAAAGTTTACTTAACAGTCATCAATGAACGAAGTTGAAGTCATTGTAAAAAATAAAATTCTCCACAGGAGATGAACCAGGGTTGGAAGCAATCAATGCTCCAGGTATAACCTTCCTCAGGACTGCTGGAAATATGAACTTGTCACTCTTGTGGTTCTTTGATAGATAGACAATATGATTCATAGTTTCAGTCCCACCTTTCAGGGGGATCTGTAAAGGGCAATTCCATCCCTTAAATAAAAATGTATATATAGGACACTAATAAGATTTAAAGGGCAACTTAAAGCTGGGTATGCCTGACCTGTCAAACTGTAATCTGTATCTACTGCTTCTCTCCTTCTCATATACACAACCTGCACAAGGACAAAAGGATTGTTACACATAGTCAAAAGCTGCATACACACTGTACCAATCTCTCCCTATATAAAGTATATACAAAGTATAGGGAGATTGCTTGCGACTGCCATACACCTAACAATCGAGGCTGACTCACCATTCTTTCGTATAGGGCAGTGATGCCCAACCCATGGGCCGCAAGCAGCCCAGACGCATTCTTTCGCGGCCCGCACGAGACCACGGGTGGGCGTGGAAAGGGGTCTAGTGGGGGCGTAACCGGGCCCGCTCAAAGTTCTCAGTGCCGCTAGTGTGGCCCCCAGCTTCGGCTGGGTTGGGTACCCCTGGTATAGGGGGTCAACCGCATCCGAGGGAAATATTCTGTTCAATGACTGCATCAGAAACGGTCATTATGGACATACACACATTAACAACAGGACAGATCCAGTCTATACCAATGGGATTGGCCCTTTAGCTTTAACAGGATGTTATATTGCACAGTTGTGGTAACATTGAAGAAACCAATTGTAGGGTGTGTGTGCATGTGTGGTAAGCTTTTGACTCTGAGCCACAGGGGTTGTGTGTCACATTTCCCACTTTTCCTTTAAAGGAATTGTACACTGAAAAATGACTTTTCCTCATTACAATCTATAAATGAATACATGTAAGTAGCACTTACTCTGTTGTGTTTGTGTTGCTGCATGACTTCAATCCAGTACTTGTTTTTCTCAAGCTCAGTCCCCCAGCCCCCTGCCAGACTATCTGACTCTCTGTGAGGGCAAGCATGCTCAGTAATCCCTATGAGGCAGCATTGGAAGAGGGAATTTCCCACCATGCAATTCACGTACCAAGTGTCACCATTCCAGCTACAGCAAAACTATACATAACAGACAAGTTTATGATACTAAGGCACTTGATTGGCAGCTGAAATGTAAGGTTTTTCAGACTGGATATCTAAAGAAATAGGGGACAAATCTATGAAATCTATGTAACAGTGATTGTTGGGAAGAGCTATAGTTTCCAGTAATGGGCAATTTAAAAAATTAAATTCCTAGTGTATATATCCTTTAACTCCTTCCTTGCTGGTGTGAGATCAGAGACTGTAAGCTCTTTGGTACAGTATAATGGCTGTATTTAGCACTATATTCCATATTTAAGATAATAAATAGATCTATTTATCAACATCTGGTTAATGTTAGAGCAGGGTGACACAATCCCACAAGCCTTTCAGAGCGCGGTGATTGATGGGAAAGGGCCCACTGGTTTATTAACTTAGACCCATTGCAGCCCTGATGTGAAATGTTTAGCTACTGTGACTATAGCTCTCTGTTTGCTCTATTTCCCATTCACACAGGTCCAATAGGACCACTCAGTGACTTTCTCAGGACAAGGTGATGCTAACCCTGGGAAAGGCAGTAAATTCCACACCATGTGTAAACAGCCCAGCACATGGCACTGTCTCTGCCTTATCTGTTCCTTTTCCTAATGACATAATGGGCTACTGTGTAGCCATGAAACATTTTACTCTAAAGTGAGAAAAAAATCTCAAATAAAGATACTTTGTGTGGAGAATGGGACATTTCCAAAGCTACCACTTCACTAATTGTGTGAATGGCCCTTGTTATCCAGTGAATTGTAACACCTCTGGTAATCTTGTAGTCACATCTCTATGGCAAGTGAGACATTAGCAAGTAGGTTCTAATAACTGCACATCCAGTGACAAAATGGGGGACAAAAGAATCATTTTGCAGACACCACTGGCTTGGGAAACTTCTGCTCTGTCCCCTCAGTGATACAATGTTTCAGTTTGATCAGTGGTTGATACAATGTTTGGGTTTGATCAGTGGTTGATACAATGTTTCAGTTTGATCAGTGGTTGATACAATGTTTGGGTTTGATCAGTGGTTGATACAATGTTTGGGTTTGATCGGTGGTTGATACAATGTTTCAGTTTGATCAGTGGTTGATACAAGTTTGGGTTTGATCGTATTGATTACACAATGTTGTGGTTGGATCAATGGTTGATACAATGTTTGGGGTTTGATCGTGGTTGATACAATGTTTCAGTTTTATCAGTGGTTTGATACAATGTGTGGTGGTTTGGATCAGTGGTTGATACAATGTTTGGGTTTGATCGTAGTAGGTTGTGAACAAGTTTCAGTTGATGACGGTGGTTGTATACATGTTAGAAATTTTTGGGTTTGATCGGTGGTTTACAATGTTTCAGTTTTTGATCAGTGGTGATACAATGTTTGGGTTTGATCGGTGGTTTGAACACATGTTTCAGTTTTATCAATGATTAACAAGTTGTGCGTTTGATCAGTGTTGATACAATGTTTTCAGTTTGATCAGTGATTGATACAAGGTTTCAGTTTGATCAGTGATTGATACAATGTTTCAGTTGATCAGTAGTTGACATGGATCAGTTTATCATTAGTTGATACACATTTTCAGTTTGATCAGTATTTGATACAATGTTTCAGTTGATCAGTAGTTGATACAATATTTCAGTTTGATCAGTATTTGATACAATGTTTGGGTTTGATCAGTGGTTGATACAATGTTTGGGTTTGATCAGTGGTTTATACAATGTTTCAGTTTGATCAGTAGTTGATACACTGTTTCAGTTTGCCAGTGGGTTGATACAATGTTTCGTTTGATCAGTGGTTGATACAATGTTTGGGTTTGATCGTGGTTGATACAATGTTTCAGTTTGATCAGTGTTGATACAATGTTTGGGTTTGATCGGTGGGTTGATACAATGTTTCAGTTTTATCATGATTGATACAAGTTTCAGTTGATCAGTATTTGATACATGTTCAGTTTGATCAGTGATTGATACAATGTTTCAGTTTGATGAGTGATCTGAGTATACAATGTTTAGTTTGTCAGTGTTGATACAATGTTTCAGTTTTTGATCAGTAGTTGATACAATGTTTTCGTTTGATCAGTATTTGATACAATGTTGGTTTGATCAGTAGTTGATACATGTTTCAGTTTATCATGTATTTGATACAATGTTTGGGTTTGATCAGTGTATACATGTTGGTTTGATCAGTGGTTTATACAATGTTTCAGTTTGATCAGTAGTTGTTTGATACATGTTTCAGTTTGATCAGTTGGTTGATACAATGTTTGGGTTTGATCGGTGGTTGATACAATGTTTCAGTTTGATCAGTGGTGATACAATGTTTCAGTTGATCATTGGTTAATAATGTGGTGATCGATGGTTGATACAATGTTTCATTTGATCAGTGTTGATACAATGTTTGGGTTGATCGGGTTGATACAATGATCTGTTTTGATCAGTAGTTGATACATGTTTGGGTTTGTCGTATAAAATGTTTCAGTTTATCAGTGATTGATACAATGTTTCGTGATTCGTTTGATAAAGTTCGTTGATAGTAGTTGATACAATGTTTCGTTTGATCAGTAGTTGAGTACAATGTTTCAGTTTGATCAGTAGTTGTACAATGTTTCAGTTTGATCAGTAGTTGGTATCAATGTTTCAGTTTGATCAGTATTTGATACAATGTTTGGGTTTGATCAGTAGTTGATACAATTGTTTCAGTTTTGATCAGTATGTGATACAATGTTTGGGTTTGATCAGTGGTTGATACAATGTTTGGGTTTGATCGTGTTGATACAATGTTTCAGTTTGATTAGTATTTAATACAATGTTTCAGTTTGATCAGTGGTTGATACAATGTTTGGGTTTGGATCAGAAGTTGATACAATGTTTCAGTTTTATCAGTGATTGATAACATGTTTCAGTTGATCAGTGATGATACGTGTTTTCAGTTTTGACCAGTAGTTGATACAATGTTCAGTTTGATCAGTAGTCATACAATGTTTCAGTTTGATCAGTAGTTGATACAATGTTTCAGTTTGATCATATTTGATACATATGTTTGGGTTTGATCAGTAGTTGATCAATTTCAGTTTGATCAGTAGTTGATACAATGTTTGGTTTGATCAGGGTTGATACAATGTTTGGGTTTGATCAGTGGTTTGATCCAATGTTTCAGTTTGATCAGTAGTTGATACATGTTTCAGTTTGATCAGTGGTTTGATAACAATGTTTCAGTTTGATCAGTGGTTTGATACGATGTTTGGTTTGATCGTGGATACAATGTTTTCAGTTTGATCCAGTGGTTGATACATGTTTGGTTTGATCGGTGGTTGATACAATGTTCACATTGTTATCCGTGATTGATACAATGTTTCAGTTTGATCGTAGTTGATACAATGTTTCAGTTTGATCAGTATTGATACAGATGTTTCAGTTTTGATCAGTGGTTGATACAATGTTTCAGTCTGATCAGTAGTTGACTACATGTTTCAGTTTGATCAGTATTGATACATGTTTGTCATGTTTGATCAGTATTGATACAAATGTTTGGGTTTGATCAGTGGTTTATACAATGTTTCAGTTTGATCAGTAGTTGATACACTGTTTCAGTTTGATCAGTGGTTGATACAATGTTTGGGTTTGATCGGTGGTTGATTACAATTTCAGTTTGATCAGTAGTTTGAACAATGTTTCAGTCTTGATCAGTGATTGATACAATGTTTCAGTTTTATCAGTGATTGATACAATGTTTCAGTTTGATCAGTAGTTGATACAATGTTTCAGTTTGATCAGTGGTTGATACAATGTTTCAGTTTGATCGGTGGTTGATACAATGTTTGGGTTTGATCGGTAGTTGATACAATGTTTCAGTTTGATCAGTGGTTGATACAATGTTTGGGTTTGATCAGTAGTTGATACAATGTTTCAGTTTGATCAGTGGTTGATACAATGTTTGGGTTTGATCAGTGGTTGATACAATGTTTGGGTTTGATCGGTGGTTGATACAATGTTTCAGTTTGATCAGTGGTTGATACAATGTTTCAGTTTGATCAGTGGTTGATACAATGTTTGGGTTTGATCGGTGGTTGATACAATGTTTCAGTTTTATCAGTGATTGATACAATGTTTGGGTTTGATCGGTGGTTGATACAATGTTTCAGTTTGATCAGTAGTTGATACAATGTTTCGGTTTGATCAGGGGTGATACAATGTTGGTTTGATCGTGGTTGATACAATGTTTCAGTTTGATCAGTAGTTGATACAATGTTTGTTTCAGTTTGATAGTGATGATACAATGTTTCAGTTTTATCAGTGATATACAATTGTGTCAGTTTGATCAGTAGTTGATACAATGTTTCCGTTTGATCAGTGGATGATACAATGTTTCAGTTTGATCAGTGATTGATACAATGTTCAGTTTGTCAGTAGTTGATACAATGTTTCAGTTTGATCAGTATTTGATACAATGTTTTCAGTTTGTCAGTAGTTGATACAATATTTCAGTTTGATCAGTATTTGATACAATGTTTGGGTTTGATCAGTGGTTGATACAATGTTTGGGTTTGATCAGTGGTTTATACAATGTTTCAGTTTGATCAGTAGTTGATACACTGTTTCAGTTTGATCAGTGGTTGATACAATGTTTCAGTTTGATCAGTGGTTGATACAATGTTTGGGTTTGATCGGTGGTTGATACAATGTTTCAGTTTGATCAGTGGTTGATACAATGTTTGGGTTTGATCGGTGGTTGATACAATGTTTCAGTTTATCAGTGATTGATACAATGTTTCAGTTTGATCAGTAGTTGATACAATGTTTCAGTTTGATCAGTGATTGATACAATGTTTCAGTTTGATCAGTGATTGATACAATGTTTCAGTTTGATCAGTAGTTGATACAATGTTTCAGTTTGATCAGTAGTTGATACAATGTTTCAGTTTGATCAGTATTTGATACAATGTTTGGGTTTGATCAGTAGTTGATACAATGTTTCAGTTTGATCAGTATTTGATACAATGTTTGGGTTTGATCAGTGGTTGATACAATGTTGGGTTTGATCAGTGGTTTATACAATGTTTCAGTTTGATCAGTAGTTGATACACTGTTTCAGTTTGATCAGTCTGTTGATACAATGTTTGGGTTTGATCGGTGGTTGATACAATGTTTCAGTTTGATCGGTGGTCGATACAATGTTTCAGTTTGATCAGTGGTTGATACAATGTTTGGGTTTGATCGGTGGTTGATACAATGATTCTGTTTGATCGGTAGTTGATACAATGTTTGGGTTTGGTCGGTGATTGATACAATGTTTCAGTTTTATCAGTGATTGATACAATGTTTCGGTTTGATCAGTAGTTGATACAATGTTTCAGTTTGATCAGTAGTTGATACAATGTTTCAGTTTGATCAGTAGTTGGTACAATGTTTCAGTTTGATCAGTAGTTGGTACAATGTTTCAGTTTGATCAGTATTTGATACAATGTTTGGGTTTGATCAGTAGTTGATACAATGTTTCAGTTTGATCAGTATTTGATACAATGTTTGGGTTTGATCAGTGGTTGATACAATGTTTGGGTTTGATCAGTGGTTGATACAATGTTTCAGTTTGATTAGTATTTAATACAATGTTTCAGTTTGATCAGTGGTTGATACAATGTTTGGGTTTGATCAGAAGTTGATACAATGTTTCAGTTTTATCGGTGATTGATACAATGTTTCAGTTTGATCAGTGATTGATAGTGTTTCAGTTTGACCAGTAGTTGATACAATGTAGTTGATACAATGTTTTCAGTTTGATCAGTGATTTGATACAATGGTTGGTTTGATCAGTAGTTGATACAATTTTCAGTTTTATCATTATTTGATACAATGTTTGGGTTTGATCAGGTATACATGTTTGGTTTGATCAGTGGTTATACAATGTTGTTTGATCAGTGTTGTTTTGTTTTTTTTGATACATGTTTCAGTTTGATCATTGGTTGATACAATGTTTGGGTTTGATCGGTGGTTGATACAATGTTTCAGTTTGATCAGTGGTCGATACAATGTTTCAGTTGATTCATTGGTTAGATCAATGTGGGTGATCGATGGTTGATACAATGTTTCATTTTGATCAGTGTTGATACAATGTTTGTTTGATCGGGTTGATACATGTTGTTTGATCAGTAGTTGATACAATGTTTGGTTTGTCGTATTTAAAATGTTTCAGTTTTATCAGTGATTGATACAATGTTTCGTGATTCAGTAGTTGATAAATGTTTCGGTTGATAGTAGTTGATACAATGTTTCGTTTGATCAGTAGTTGTACAATGTTTCAGTTTGATCAGTAGTTGTACAATGTTTCAGTTTGATCAGTAGTTGGTATCAATGTTTCAGTTTGATCAGTATTTTGATACAATGTTTGGGTTTGATCGTAGTTGATACAATGTTTCAGTTTTGATCATATTGTTGATACATGTTTGGGTTTGATCAGTGGTGATACAATGTTTGGGTTTGATCAGTGTTGATACAATGTTTCAGTTTGATTAGTATTAATACAATGTTTCAGTTTGATCAGTGGTTGATACAATGTTTGGGTTTGGATCAGAAGTTGATACAATGTTTTCATTTTTATCAGTGATTGATACAATGTTTCAGTTTGATCAGTGATGATAGTGTTTTCAGTTTGACAGTAGTTGATACAATGTTTCAGTTTGATCAGTAGTCGATACAATGTTTCAGTTTGATCAGTAGTTGATACAATGTTTCAGTTTGATCAGTATTTGATACAATGTTTCGTTTGATCAGTAGTTGATCCAATTTTCAGTTTGATCAGTAGTTGATACAATGTTTGGTTTGATCAGTGGTTTGATACAATGTTTGGGTTTTGATCAGTGGTTTTATCATGTTTCAGTTTGATCAGTAGTTGATACATGTTTCAGTTTGATCAGTGGTTGATACAATGTTTCAGTTTGATCAGTGGTGATACATGTTTGGTTTGATCGTGGTGGGATACAATGTTTTCAGTTTGATCAGTGGTTGATACAATGTTTGGTTTGATCGGTGGTTGATACAATGTTCATTGTTATCGTGATTGATACAATGTTTCAGTTTGATCAGTAGTTGATACAATGTTTCAGTTTGATCAGTGATTGATACAGATTTTCAGTTTGATCAGTGTTGATACA
Organism: Hymenochirus boettgeri; assembly: GCA_019447015.1. NCBI lineage: Eukaryota > Metazoa > Chordata > Amphibia > Anura > Pipidae > Hymenochirus > Hymenochirus boettgeri. The sequence continues at coordinate 116,071 of JAACNH010000584.1, read as the reverse complement.
ATGTTTCAGTTGATCAGTATTGATACATGTTTCAGTTTGATCAGTATTGATACAATGTTTCAGTTTGATCAGTATTGATACAATGTTTGGGTTTGATCGTAGTTGATACAATGTTTCAGTTTGATCGTATTTGATACAATGTTGGGTTTGATCATGGTTGATACAATGTTTGGGTTTGATCAGTGTTTATACAATGTTTCAGTTTGATCAGTAGTTTGATACACTGTTTCAGTTTGATCATGGTGATACAATGTTTGGGTTTGATCGTGGTTGATACAATGTTCAGTTTGATCAGTGGTCATACAATGTTTCAGTTTGATCAGTGGTTGATACATGTTGGGTTGATCGATGTTTGATCAATTTTCATTGATAGTGTTGATCAATGTTTGGGTTTGATCGGTGGTTTGATACAATGATTCTGTTTGATCGGTGTTATAACATGTTTGGGTTTGATCGGTGATTGATAAAATGTTTCAGTTTTATCAGTATTGATACATGTTTCAGTTTGATCAGTAGTTGATACAATGTTTCAGTTTGATCATGTGATACAGTTTCGTTGATCAGTAGTTGATACATGTTTCAGTTTATCATAGTTGGTACAATGTTTCAGTTGATCAGTAGTTGGTCAATGTTTCAGTTTATCAGTATTTGATACAATGTTTGGGTTTGATCAGTAGTTGATACAATGTTTCAGTTTGATCAGTATTTGATACATGTTTGGGTTTGATCAGTGGTTGATACAATGTTTGGGTTTGATCAGTCGTTGATACAATGTTTCAGTTTGATTAGTATTTAATACAATGTTTCAGTTTGATCAGTGGTTGATACAATGTTTGGTTTGATCAGAAGTTGATAACATGTTCCAGTTTTATCAGTGATTGATACAATGTTTCAGTTTGATCAGTGATTGATAGTGTTTCAGTTTGACCACTAGTTGATACAATGTTTCAGTTTGATCAGTAGTCGATACAATGTTTCCGTTTGATCAGTAGTTGATACAATGTTTCAGTTTGATCAGTATTTGATACAATGTTTGGGTTTGATCAGTAGTTGATACAATGTTTAAGGTTGATCGGTGGTTGATACAATGTTTCTGTTTGGTCGGTAGTTGATACAATGTTTCAGTTTGATCAGTAGTTGATACAATGTTTAAGGTTGATCGGTGGTTGATACAATGTTTGGGTTTAATCAATGGTCTTTTGCTGCCTAAGTCAAATTAACAGGGAAGATGCAATATTGAGTTTTCTACACCCTGCTAAAGGCCATCACTGTTAAGACATGTAAATGGAAAGAATATATGTATGGCCCCGATTGTACATTTACGGTGAACGTTTGTAGAATATCATGCGATAGTAAACAACCATAATGGAATTCTATGGGTGATTCACGATGGTAGATTTCTAATTGGTATCGTACATTTACAATCGCTATGGTAGATCCACTAAAGCGACCGTAAGCTAATGATGGCCAGACCACTCACAGAAGGCGCAGTATTGCTAAAAAGTGATTCTGCGCCTTTGTAAATATGAGCCAATATATTAACATATTTTAAAAGGGCTAATCTTTCCACAATATGTCATTATGAGAGTGGAGTTGTCATTTAAATGAAATACAAATATGGGGAATTTCAGCTTTGCTTGTAGTTTAATTAGATGATAAAGCAATAGGTTACAGCAAACCTATGAATACAACAGAATGGGAGCTACCATATAGCTTATCAGCTCATCAAAAGTTCGAGTAATACATGTCAAAAATATTAGACCGTGTGTACCCAGTCTGTACCCAACCTTAATCTGAGATGTGTGTGTTGCCTTCAATCCAATACTTGTTTTGCTCAGACTCAGTTTCCTCCCTCCCTCTCTTAACAGACACCCCCTTTATCTGACCTGATTTTCTTTAAGGGCAAGCATGCTCAGTAATCCCTATGAGGCAGCATTGGGAGAGGGAATCTCCCATCATGCCACTCATACTGACCAACTGTCACCATTCCAGTTACAGCAACACATTAGATATGTAAAGAAATAAATGGTACCACGGTGGTTGGGAATAATTGTAGTTTCCAGTATTGGGCAGTACAGAAAACTGTACTTGCTGTAGCTCCTCAACGAAAGGAAATTGGGAGGTAGGGATAATCAATCCGACCTACCTGCCCCATGTACTTTCCATTTTTATAATGAGTTAATTTTTTACAGTATAGTTATCCTTTAAGCCTACAGCCTTGGCTATAAATAGATTATTTAATGGGGAAAACCTGAACAGCAAACACCATGGCATCTCCCACACCCTGTATACAATTACACAATAAATAGAGGTTCTAGAGTTAATGTTCATAGGACTTTTATCATTTTGGAGGGAAATCTACATCCATTTAATAAATATTTACTCTGTGTAGGTGATGCCATAATGAAATACAACTCAGTAAGGCTAGGTGTAGCTCTGTTTATGGGTGTGCTACATATACTCCATAGTCTGACTAAATACAAACCACCAGTGTGGGGAGGGAAGAGAGAATAAAATAATTTTTCAGTCTTTGCTTCTCCTTTCATTAACATCATGTCCACCCTTAAAACAAAAAACTGATGACTTGTCAAGTTTTCTGCCCACAACCCCAACTGCTATTTTAACCAGTTTATTACATGGATTTGTAACCAGATATTTAATGAAAAGTTCTGTTCCATTCTGGCAAAACAGCTGTCAATCATTAATTATCATGTCAGCAGATTGACTGCATGGAGGGAGGAGCCAGATTACTCTGCCAGAATGGGGTCAATAATTATCCCTAAGTATCTGGTTAGTAATGAAGGTACTAATGTGCTAAATTTCCCATTAAGGTTCAATCACAAATTAATGGGACCAAGAGGAAAATACTGTGGGAAGGTGTTTGATAATATATGGCCAGCTTCAAACAGACCATCTACATAAAGGGGGACATGCACTATTAAGAAGTTATAGCCAGTTTAACGGGAAAGTTCATCCCTCAAAGTAAAAATTGTATATAGGTAAATCTAATCCCAAAACTGCAATAAAATTCTGAGAGATGTAAGACTAACCTGAAATGCTGATCAATGTTCTGTTCCCTCTCTGTCACCAGTTTTTTTCAGTTAGCAGCTGTCAGTCATGGATGTAACAGAGGACATCTCAGCCAATGACTGATTGGTATTCCCTTAGCTCCCCTCTGCGCCTGTGCAAGCTTGGAAAAAAGCTCGGAGAGCTTGGAAAGTAGGCGGAAACTATTGAGAGACAGCTGTATATTGCTCTATATTTGTCACACATGCATCAGACTAGACCCTGCCCAACTATGTAATAGTTTCTATTCGAGCAAACAGGAAATGAAAAGGAATTAGCAATGTCAAGGGCAATGACATCATTCGTCTCTGTGATGATGCAATAAAAAGACTGGATCCAATACAAAACAGGATTTATTGTACATCCCATCTCTGTGATGGAGAGAGCTAAATAGTAATAATTTACCATGCATATGGAGAGGTATTTGGTTTTCCATAAATACAATATACAAAAATAAAGCCAGCATGTAGCCTTAGGGAGTCCAACAGTGAACATTATATATATATATATATTTATAAAGAGAGAGGAAGGGGTTAATCACAAACTGGGCCTGTTGGTGTCACATGACCAAGTGATGGGGAAGTTCAGGACCCCCCTCTGTCATTTCTTCAGTGAATCCCCCCTCCTCCAGGTCACACCCCATGGCACAGGGCACAGAACAGAATCAGTTCTTGGCATGGATCTCTTTGGCTCCTCCTTAGGCAGGGGTCCTATGTACTGGTGCAGGGGCCCCAAGCTTGTAGGGACGTTGAACAGCACAATGATCATGTGGCCCCTCTGGTAGAGTCCTTGGGGGAGGTATTAAGGGGGGATGGGGGGGTCTCAGTGCAGTTGGCTGTTCTGCTTGGTGTGGCTGGTCTCTTCCTCCTCTGATGTGCAATCAGATGAATGGTGGTAAAACCTTTTGCCCTTCATCTGCCCTTCTTCCTCTTCATCTTCTCTGTCCTCCTCATCCTCCTCTTCACTGTCTGTATAGTCTCTGGGCAGGCGGTTTCCTTTGGATTGAACCCCCCTGGAGTGATGGTTATAGGGGGTCTTCTCTTCTTGGGTGTTATCCTGACATTTCTCCTCACAATTGCCTTTACTTCCCCTTTGCTGTTTCTCTGCATCCTGCACAGCCTGCTCCTTGGCTTTCTTACTCCTCTTCCATTTCATGCGCCTGTTCTGGAACCAAATCTTCACCTGGGGGAAGACAAGGACATGAAAGGGTTAAAGGGATACACACTCTATTTATATTGAATAGCCTTATGGATGTGATTAAAATACAAGTTCCCCTTTCCCTTTTCACATTTGTTATATTGTCTCCATCCCTGACTATAAGGAATTAGATACAATGTTTCAACAGGAAATGCACTGAATTGTTACAGATTATAAACTTATAAACTGCTGATCCCAGTAACATGAACCTAAATAATAATAATAAATGATAAATGATAAAAATAATAATAATAAAGATAATAATAATAATAATAATAATAATAATAATAATAATAATAATAATAATAATAATAATAATAATAATAATAATAATAATAGTAATGTGGTGATATTAATATTTCTATATTAATATTATATTGTTATTATTTACTGCTGACACGTGACAAAGTTTACAGACCTCAAAGCAAACATTTACCCAGGAGTGTGAGAATGATATATAGACATACACATATAAAGATAGATAGATAGATCTTATTATATAATATCTATATAATGTCTGTATATCTATAATATATGTATAATATCTATTTAATGTCTGTATATCTATAATATATGTATAATATCTATATAATGTCTGTATATCTATAATATATTTAACGTTGCTCACCCCCTTGACCTTGATCTGTGTCTTTTTGATGAATTCATTGTCCAACACTGAAAGAGACATAATCAACCAAACACTTGTATAGGTTATGCCATTAAAACAATGTACATTTTATATACACAATGTCCTGTATGCTACTCACAGCATATAGGCAGAAAGACACCAAGGCAGCGTGATTCTGGTTGACTAACAGGATTACTGATGACAACCTGGAGTGAGCGATCAGCAGTACCAACCCTTCCTGGTTTTTTTAGATCAGCTGTACGCTCGCGTGCACTGCCGGTTTTTTTTAAATCTCCCGCGCGATGACGTCATCATCGCGCGCCGTTCGTACGCACGCTATTTCCGGATTCCTATTCCAGGATGCGGAAGTCCCGGTCCACGCTAGACCTTGCCGTTCCCTGCTATTACAGGGGGAGCGGCCTTCAGCTGAGAGAGAGCATTGCAGCTGGCATGTAATTTTTGAAGAGGGGGAGAGATACGATCCGTCACTACACAGGAGAAAAAGACATGGAGGTAAGGGGGAGGAGCAGACCTTTTTATTGGGGAACAAGCCTGTCACTCATCCGGAGGGAGGAATTAACCATTCACTTCCAATGCCGGATGAGGACCAGGGAAAGGACATGTAATAGAGAGGAGTGAGAGAGAGGAAGGATCATAGAGAAGAGAGATGGATAGATAGGACATGTAATAGAAAGGAGTGAGAGAGAGGAAGGATCATAGAGAGGAGTTAGGGATAGATAGGACATGTAATAGAGAGGAGAGATGGATAGATAGGACATGTAATAGAGAGGAGAGATGGATAGATAGGACATGTAATAGAGAGGAAGGATCATAGAGAAGAGAGATGGATAGATAGGACATGTAATAGAAAGGAGTGAGAGAGAGGAAGGATCATAGAGAGGAGTTAGGGATAGATAGGACATGTAATAGAGAGGAGTGAGAGAGAGGAAAGATCATAGAGAGGAGTTAGGGATAGATAGGACATGTAATAGAGAGGAGTGAGAGACAGGAAGGAACATAGAGAGGAGTTAGGGATAGATAGGACATGTAATAGAGAGGAGTGAGAGAGAGGAAGGATCATAGAGAAGAGAGATGGATAGATAGGACATGTAATAGAAAGGAGTGAGAGAGAGAGAGAGGAAAGATCATAGAGAGGAGTTAGGGATAGATAGGACATGTA